>LZPO01117326.1:65581-83028 GCA_001675575.1 Neotoma lepida
AACTATATTTGTTATAATGTACATAAATTTCTACTTTTGTTTGAAGTATTTTGTATATTGATACAAATGTAAAATTGTATTTGTCATCTTTATGTATATTCTACCTCTGTTTANGATATTGTATATTTAGGATTATTATTACATTGCATATTTCACTATATATACACTTCTGCCTCTGTTTAAGCTATTTTGGGTATTGTCACGGTCTTGAAGTCATTGTCCTTATGGTACATCTGCTTACTGACTATTTATCTTATTATGTGAAGCTTTAGTCCTTAAGTTATTTTAGTAGAGAAGACTTACTGAGTTATGGTCACTCATGCTTGTCATGTCTATAGTTATGTTAGTTAGATTCTCTAGACTTACAGAAACATATGTCAGATGGATAGGTAATCTTCAAATACTTCATAGACCTAGAGAATATGGCATTTAAATGTTTTTATACCTTAGAATTCTGTTGATGTGAGACACAATTGCTCCTGGCAGCACTGATCTGATCCCAAGAGAATGTTGGGCTTCTGAGACATTTCCATTTGGAATTTTGTCTTCTTCTTGGCACAAAAAATGGCCTATTGGGCAAAGAACTGCCCTTGCCTCGACCGCTGACAGAAAAAACAACTACTGAACTCTGCCAAGACAGGGTAAGATAGTCTTTCAAAAAACCTGCTTTTGAAAATGGTCTGACAGATAAACTAGGCCTGTCACAAATTTGAATGCACCAATGATACTTAGAAATTCTAGGTGACTGTCCAGGCTGCCTGCTGTCTCTCTCTACTCTGGCAAGACTCCCAAAAGTTGCTTGCATCCTTCTCTCGTTTCTCAGATGTTATTATATTCCTTCTCAGGTCTTTGATGGGATTGAAGACTAACAGTTATAGTTACAATCTTCTTGTATCTTAGCTAGAACATACTAAGTATTAGATTCAGGTTCTTTAGGATAGGACACCTTTTGGAATGATCTATGTGTCTCTTGTTTGATGTTGTTTGTGTAGGTTGTTGTTCCATCTTNTCTAGGTCATTATCCCTCCTGGACAATATTTNATAATCATTTCTATTGTATGTGGTTTTGTATTAGGTTAGAATTTTCTTATTTAGACAAAAGGGGGAGATGTAGTGGGCAGCAGTTCCAGCTTTGACCTGGAAGCACAATCCCTACTAAGGCTTCTGGTAACTGCCACACCTACTTAGGACCTCCCCCTGGGGTGGGCCAAGACAGGAGCCTTTAAGACCAGAGATCCATCCATGCTGGCCCTCTTGGTTTCTGGATCCTGGACACTGGGTGGTAGACCGAGCAGAGTTCTCCAGAGAACACCACTAGACTGCACCTCACCTCTCCTGGACCCTGTGACCAACCCCTTTACTTGCTGTAAGTGGCCCTAAATAAACCTTCTGTTAATTACGTGGAGTTGCCTTAATAATTTCCCCCTATAGACCTCTCTGGAAGAAATATCAGTAGCTGGAGGGTGAGAAACATAGCAGTTTAAGTATCACGTTGAGTTAATTTTGTGGGAGTTGTGAATTCTGTGTTAATTTCTATACACATAGAATCATAGTAACATTGGTGAAAATCACACTTTTCCTGGCTGAGTTTCCTTTATTTTTTTCATTAGAAATTGACTATATTTTACAGCTTTTGTTCTTGGCTTTCGCTCTTCATCCCTTTTATTCTTTCACAAATATTATAGTATTCTTGATTATTGTAGCTTTTTTGCTAAATATAGAAGTCACATTGAACATTAATTTCCACTTTGCATGTAGTTTTAGCATCATCTTTCCTGCTATAAATTGTTGGACATTGTCTCTGGATTACATTTAATTCATGCTTCAAATTGACTATACACAATCTCTTAGTCATGTATCATGTTCCCAAGGATCATTTATTTACTTCTTTATTTGTTTACGTTTTATTGTTCTTGTTGTTGTTAATTGTGAAACAGTTTAATTTATTGGATAAAAGATATGATGGGGCTTGGCAGGTGGTTCAACAAATATTCTTCTTGGGGATTACCTGAGTTCAGATGCCACCACCCAAGTTGGGATGCTCATAACCACTTGCTATTCCAGATCCAGATTATTTGACACTCTTCTATGTTGTGTCACCTATACACACGCGGAAAACGTTCTCTCTCACACACGTTTTCAGATGTTCCTGTGACTTATAAAGCAATTAGAGCAAAACAAATTTCTTTATGTGTATAACACATATCATATGCTGTTTCTTTAAAAAATCTTTTCTCTTACATTTGGTTTGGAAAAGTTTTCATTTCCTCACTTTGATGCAGATTTACATCCAATCATCAATCATAAGAAACAAAATGGTGTCTAAGTGATCCTAACAGACATCCTTCTCTTTATCATAAGGGCATGAGTAGTCAAAACTATTTTCTACAAAGTTAAAACATTGGAAAACTTCAAGTGAATCTCTCCAATTTTGGTGAAACAGCTCTCCTCATCCAAGACTTTTTCTATTATTGTCAAAGAAGAAAACTGGAGTANGCAGGATGAGTGCTGGCCCGTTATTTCTTGGAGTTTTATTTTGATTAGAATCTTGTAGTTCTTGTTTTAGGGACCACGATAATATATTTTTAGGTCTGTCTTTGTGTTTTGTTTTGTCNATATGCCATCTAGNTATTGATTTTGTTAATTATTATCTAATTATATTGTTTCTTTGAAAAGTGATGGATCTGCACCAATTTATGTATTCAGAAAATTTACTATATTATATTTTGAGTTCATTGAGTTTTTCTTGGTTTGGGAACTTTCTGTGGAAAGATAGTTTTAGTTTCTCTCTTGACCTTAGAGGCCTGCCTCTTCCCATTTCTTGGCATATCTGTGTTGCTGTCTTCATGTTTGGGTTTTTGCTGCTTAAGTGATTGATATGCTTAATACATTAGCTTTGGATCTTTAAACCTTCTCATATAGTATTGTCTCTTTTTCCTAATTAGCCTTAGCTGTCAATATGACATAGCCTAGAGTCATTTGAGGGAACATCAATTGAAGATGTGCCTGGATCAGACAATCTGGTTGCTTTGTCTGAGAGAGATTGTGCTCATTGATAATTGATGTGTGAAGGCTCTTCCACTGAGTGGGCAATATGTCTATGCTTGTGGGCCTGGGCTGGATAAGAGAGCTAGCAGAGCTTGAAACAGTGACAAAACAAGAGAGAAAGTCAGGAAACAANGGTTCTACATGTTTTGCCTTTGGTTATTAGCTTGAGTTTCTATCCTACTCTCCCACAATGATGAATTGTGACTTAGGGGTATCAACCAAATAAACCTGTTCATTACCTGAGTTGGTTTTGGTTAGAGAATTTTTTGTTATTGTTGTTTTTCGAGACAGAGTTTTTCTGTGTAGCTTTGGAGCCTGTCCTGGAACTCACTCTGTAGAGCAGGCTGGCCTTGAACTCACAGAAATACTNCTGCCTCTGCCTCCCAAGTACTGGGATTAAAGGTGTGCACCACCACCAACCAGCTTTGGTTAGAGAATTTAATCAGAGCAACAAAGAAGAAAGAACACAAATGGTACCTCAAAGGTAATTTTCTTGCTGCAAAGGACCTGGGAATGTTGACTTTTGGAGGAATGTTGAAGATATTAGAACTTTAGATGGCAAAAGCCNTAGAATGCTGGATACTGAGCTTAATCAGCTGTTCTTGTAGGACCTGTAGTGTATTGTATTATATTGTATTGGCAGACAGTGGAGGTCAAGATCATAGGATATTAGTGGGAAATAGGCTCTGCAGGGAACCAGGGATGTGGCCTGGCCTACCTGCTTTGAGAGATAGGTGTCATAGGTTTTTCAGATTAGAATTCATGGCTCCTAGGGCACAATGTTCCTTCCAGTTTCTGAGAGACTGATGCACCCCCTTGGACAGTGAAGCATTCAGGCTGCTTTGTGTTTCTCTGTATGATCCCTTAGTAGTCAAGGAAGCATGGAAGCTTGACAGGACAATTGGTCATAAACATCAATCGTGTGTAACCTTTATAGCTTGCAAACTTACTTGTATCCTGTCAACTACATCTGTATTGATTCTGGAAATTACCATTATCTTCTGTTTCTGATAAAGATATAAAAATTCTGATTCCTCTCAATAAAATAGTCACAGCCTGGTCTTGCTTTGCCTCTCCAGCACAAGTCTGGTTTCATTCTTCATGGACAATCAGGTGACCTTGGCCTGATAAGTAAGTGCAGGCATTTATAAGACTATGAGAAATTTAGCTAGAAGTCATTTGTGTGATATTTTGGGCTCAAATCTTTCTTATTCTCTCCATGTCCCAAGATATTGAATAAGGCAGAATTAAAAAGTAATGGGCTGACTTCCTAGACAAAATATTGCTTCTGTTGCATGGTTATTACTGATGACTCCTTCAGGTCTACAGTGAAAAAGAACCAAGAGGGGTAGAAAGCGATGAAATAGCACTCGGCAGTTTCAGATAGGAGTCAAGTGGTGAAAAGGAGACAGGATTTTCAAGGAGTTCAGCACCATTAAACAGAAGGTCCTTACTATGCATTGGAAGCCTAGGAAGGTGCCCAAGTATAAGACTCCATCCTGCTGAGCCTTTAATTTATGGAAGGAAGTAAGCAAAGTGATTCCTAGTCCCAGGAAGCAATTTCATACAGATCCTGCATCATCTGTAGTCCAAGCTTGGTAGGGTTCATCAAAACTTGGCAGGATCACCTATGTTGTACTNATTCTGGAAACAAGAAAGATGCAAAATTTAAAGGTCATGGATTCTTCTACTGTGCTTTCAGTTCATCATTATTGTACCCATGTATGTTTGGCAAAATCAGAGTCCCAGATTTCATTGTAAGAAGCAGTGAAGATGCAGTTGGTTTGCATTTGAGANCACAGGATTTTGAGATACCCAAGCTATGAGACATCTAATGTAGAGAGCTGCATACGGGGAGTGGAAGTAGCAAAAGAGAGAGAGAGATATGAGTAGTTGCATGGACAGAGGTATCTAAGCCCTTTGAAATGAAGCTCCATGTGTCAGAGACAGAGCTACAGGAGTTGGTATTTGCCCTACTGAGTTTTAGTCTTGCCTGGACCAATCTTCCCTCACTTGTTCACCTTCTCTTTCATTTATTTTTTATTTATTCTCCTCTCATATTGATTGCAGTGTCTCCTCCCTCCACTCCTCTCAGTACTCCATCTCTTCCCTAAATACCCTCTTCTTCTGTTTTCCTTTAGGAAGGAGCAAGTGTTTCATAGATATCAACCAAACATGGTGTTCTAGTTAGAGTTTCTATTGTTGTGATGAAACACCATGATGAAAAACCAAAATGGAGAGAAAAGGGTTGATTTGGCTTATGCTTCCATATTGTGGATTCCTGGAAATTTTTCTAGCACCAAGTTTCTTCCTTACCCCATAATGTCTTCCTTTATCAAGATATCTCTTTCATTGCTCACCCACTCAATCCCTTCCCCATCCCATTCCCTTATGTTCTCATCCTCCATCTTCTCCCCTCTATTGTCCCCCATCACCCCCAGTTTATTCATGGAGGTCTCCTCTGTTTCCCCTTCCCAATGTTATCCATACATCCCTCTTAGGGTTCTCCTTCTTTTCTTGCTTCTCTGGAGCTGTGGGTTGTAGTCTGATTATCCTTTGCTTTATATCTAGTATCAACTTATAAACGAGTACATAATATGTTTGTTGTTCTGAGTCTGGGTTACCTCACTCAAGATATTTTCTAGTACCATCCATTTGCCTGCAAATTTTATGATGTTATTGGTTTTTGCAGCTGAGTAATACTCCACAGTGCATATGTACCACATTCTTTTTATCCATTCTTTGGTTGAGGGGCATCTAGGTTGCTTCCAGGTTCTGACTATTACAAATAATGTTGCTATGGACATAGTTGAGCAAGTGTCCTTGTGGTATGATTGAGCATTCCTTGGATATATGCCCAAGAGTTGTGTCATTGGGTCTTGAGGTATATTGATTCCCAAATTTCTGAAAAGTCACCATATTGACAAAGGCTAACAGAATGACATGAAAACAAGATCCATCCTTCTGCTGCATATAAGAAACACACCTCAACTTCAAAGACAGACACTACTTCAGAGTAAAGGGCTGAGAAAAGTATTTCTAATCAAATGGACTTAAGAAGCAAGCTGGTGTAGCTATCCTAATATCAAACAAAATAGACTTCAAACTAAAATTAATCAAAAGAGATTGAGAAGGACATTGCATATTTGTCACAGGAAAAATCAATCGAGATGAAGTCTCAATTTCAAGGGCAACCACATATGTAAAAGAAACATTACTAAAGTTTCAAAAGCTCATCAAACCCCACACACTAATAGTGGGAGACTTTGACTTCCCACTCTCATCATTGGACACTTCTACCAGACAGATACTTAATAGATAAATAAGGAAACTAACAGATGTTATAACTCAAATGGACTTAATAGACATCTACAGAACATTCCACCCAAACACAAAAGAATGTACCTTCTCAGCACACCATGGAAATGTCTCTAAAATTGACCAAATACTTGGTCACAAAGCAAATCTCAACAGATACAAAAAATTGAAATAACCTCCTGTATTTTATCAGACCACCATGGCTTTAAGTTAGAATTCAACAACAGCACAAATTACAGAAAGCCTACAAATTCATGGAAACTGAAAAATGCTCAACTGAATCACCACCGGGTCAAGGCAGAAATAAGGGAAGAAATTAAGACTTCCTAGACTTCAATGAAAATGAATGTACAACATACCCAAACTTATGGAACACAACGAAAGCAGTATTAAGAGGAAAGTTCATAACTCTAAATGCTTATGTAAAGAAGATGGAGATATCTCACACTAGNGACTTAACAGGAAACCTAAAAGCTCTAGAAGAAAAAGAAGGAAACTCACCCAGGAGGAGTAGACACCAGGAAATAATCAAATTGAGGGCTGAAATCAATAAAATAGAAACAAAGAGAACAGTACAAAGAATCAATGAAATAAACAGTTGGTTCTTGGAGAAAATCAACAAGATAGACAAACCCTTATCCAAACTAACCAAAAGGCAGAGAGAAAATATCCAAATTAACAAAATCAGAAATGAAAAGGGAGACATAACAGCTGACAATGAAGAAATCCAGAAAATCATCAGGTCATACTTCAAAAACTTGTACTCCACAAAACTGGAACATCTAAAAGAAATGGACAATTTTCTGGATAGGTACCATATACCCAAATTAGATCAAGACCAGATAAATAATTTAAATATACCTATAACTCCCGTGGAAAAGAAGCAGTCATTAAAACTCTCNCAACCATAAAAAGTCCAAGGCCAGATGGTTTCAGTGCAGAATTCTACCAGAATTTCCAAGAAAAGCTAATTTCAATACTCCTCAAATTGTTCCACACAATAGAAACAGAAGGAACATTGCCAAACTCTTTCTATGAGGCTACAATTACCCTGATATCTAAACCATACAATGATGCAACAAAGAAAGAGAATTACAGACCAATCTCCCTCATGAACATTGATGCAAAAATACTCAATAAAATACTGGCAAGCTGAATCCAAGAACGTGAAAAAAAATCATCCACCATGATCAAGTAATCTTTATCCCAGAAATGCAGGGATGGTTCAACATTTGAAAATCTGTCAATGTAATCCATCATATAAACACACTGAAAGAAAAAAAAACACATGATCACCTTATTAGATGCTGAAAAAGTTTTTGACAAAATCCAGCATGCCTTCATGATGAAGGTCTTAGAGAGAGCAGGAATANAAGGAACATACTTAAACATAATAAAGGCAACTTACAGCAAGCTGGCAGCCAACATCAAATTAAATGGAGAGAAACTCAAAGCAATTCCACTAAAATGAGAAANAAGACAAAGCTGTTCACTCTTCCTGTATTTACTCAATATGTATTTTAAATTCTAGCTAGAGCAATACGACCTCAAAAGGAGATGAAGGGGATTGGAAAGGAAGAAGTCAAATTTTCAATATTTGAAGATGATATAATATTCTACATAAGTGACCCCAAAAATTTTTCTAGGGAACTCCTGCAGCTGATAAACACCTTCAGTAATGTGGCAGGATACAACATTAACTCAAAAAATCAGTAGCCCTCCTATATACAAATGATAAACGGGCTGAGAAAGAAGTCAGAAAAACATCACACTTTACAATAGCCACAAATATTATAAAAGACTACGGAGGTAAGTCTAACCAAACAAGTGAAAGATCTGTATGACAAGAACTTTAAGTCCTTGAAGAAATTAAAGAAAATATCAAAAAATGATAACATCTCCCAAGCTCACGGATAGGTAGAACTCACATAATAAAAACGGGAATCTTACCAAAACCAATCTACAGGTTCAATGCAGTCCTCATCAAAATCCCAGCACAATTCTTCACAAATCTCTAAAGAACAATACTCAACTTCATATGGAAAAACAAAAAACTTAGGATATCTAAAACAATCCTTTACAATAAAGCAACTTCTGGAGGCATCACCATCCCTGACTTCAAGCTTTACTATAGAACTATAGTAATAAAAACATCTTGGTATTAGATTTAAAACCGACATGTGGACCAATGGAGTCGAATTGAAGATGTGGTATTAATCCACAAACCTATGAACACCTAATTGTAAGATTGATTTTCTAAATAGTCTTGTTAAATAAAACACAGAGGCAGAGATGGGGTGAAAGTCTGACAGAGATCAGAGGAATTAGGAACAGCTACCAGACTCACCTTAGACGCCACCACTGATTCCAAAATGGAGAGAGACTTTCACTTCCTTCTACATCCACTTTTATATCCCTTTCTGTTCTGTTCTCCCATTGGCTCTTTCAGCCTAGCTACATCACTTCCTCCTATGGCCCACTTCCTGCCTGTCTGTATGGACCTCCAGAATTCTATGGTTGATGCTGGGATTAAAGGTGTTGTGTCTCCACCCTTGACTGTTCCTAGTGTGACCTAGAACTCACAGGGATTCAGACAGACCCTGCTTGCTAAGTGATAGGATTAAGGGCGTGTGCTAATTTTGCAAGGCTAGCAGCTGACCTTGTTCCTCTGATCTTTAGATAAATTTTATTGGGGAACATATATAAAATACCACCACACTAATTTTTTAAAAAGAAGCCAAAACTATGCAATGGAATAAAAGAAAGCATCTTCAACAAATGGTGCTGGCATAACTGGAGTCAACATATAGAAGATTGCAAATGGATCCATATCTATTGCCGTGCACAAAATTCAAATCCAAGTGGATCAAAGACCTCAACATATATCCAGTTACACTGAACCTGATAGAGGAGAAAGTAGGAAGTAGCCTGGAAAGCACTGGCACAGGAGACGACTTTCTAAATATAACAACAGTAGCACAGACACTGAGAGCAACAATTAATAAATGGGACCTCCTAAAAATGAGAAGCTTCTGTAAGGTAAAGGACACAGTAAATAAGACATGGTCTACAGAATGGGAAAAAATCTTCACCAACCCCACATCTGACAGAGGGCTGATCTACAAAATATATGAAGAACTCATGAAACTAGACAGCAAAATACCAAACAATCTTGCTAAAAAAAATGGGCTACAGATTTAAACAGAGAATTCTCAACAGAAGAATCTTAAATGGCTGAAAGATATTTAAGGAATTGCTCAACATTCTTAGGTCATCAGGGAAATGCAAATCAAGATGACTCTGAAATACCATCTTACATGTTTCAGAATGGCTAAGATAATAAACACTGATGACATCTTATGTTGAAGAGGATGTGGAGCAAGGGGAACACTCCTCCACTGTTGGGAAGAGTNCAAACTTGTATAGCCTCACTTCTTATAGAACCTGGGACTACTAGCCCAGGGATGGTACCACTATCAATGGACTTACCTTCTCCCATTGATCAGTAATTGAGAAAATGCCTCACTGCTGGATCTCATGGAGGCATTTCTTNACTTGAGGCTCCCTTCACTCCGAAGTCTCTAGATTGGTGTCAAGTAGACACACAAAACTAGCCCATACACATGGTGTAACAAATTACAATAAGACCAGGCACAAGCCATCATATCAAGGCTGGATAAGGCAACCTAGTATGAGGGAAAGGATTCCAAGAGTTGGCAAATGACTCAAAGACATGCCTACACACATACTGCCACTCTTAGGAGTCCCACAAAAATACCAAGGCACACAAACATAACATATATGCAAAGGACTTAGCACAGACCTCTACAGGATCCACAATTGCCACTTCAGTCTCTTTGAGCACCTATGACCTCTGCTCAGTTGATTTTGTGGGCTGTGTTCTCCTAGTATCCTCTGTCTGGTACAATTCTTCTTTCCTCTCATCGACAAGGGTTCCTGAGCTCCTCTTATTATTTAGCTATGGGTCTCTGCATCTACTCCCATCAGTTGCTGGATTGTTTGTCTGATGACAACTGGGTTAGGTATCATTCTGCAAGTATAGTGGAATATTGTTAGGAATTATTTCATTGACTTTTTTTTGCCAGTCTTGTTTGGTTCTATCTTAGACCACTTAGCTGTCAAGTTTCAGGTTCTTCAACATCCAGGCAGTGTTTGGCATGGGCTCCCTCTCGTGGAATGGGCCTAAATTTAGATCACTTATTGGTTGGCCACTCCCACAAGTTCTGCATCACCAATAACCCAGCACATCTTGCAAGCAGCACTAATTCTAGATCAAAGGTTTTGTGGCTGGGTTGGTGTCCCAGTCCCAATACTGAAAGCCTTGTCTGATTAGAGAAGATCATTCAGACTCATTACCCCACATTCCTAGGAGTCCTTCCTAGGGTCATTTTGATAGAATTCAAGGAGTATCCACTGCACTAGGTTTCCATATTGACTCCTAAATGTCCCCCAGTTCCAGCCATCTCTCCCCATACTCTCTTCCTCCATCCCTCCCTCCAGCCTGCTCTCTCCTGTTCCTATCCCTATCCATCCCCAGTCCATGCAGAAAAAAATCTATTCTATTTCACTTCCCAGACAGATCCATGTGTCCCCCCTCAAGCCCTCCTTGTTAATTAGCATCTCTGTGTCTGTAGATCTTAACAGGATTATCCTTTACTTTACAGCTAATATCCACTTATAACTGAGTTCATCCATGTTTGTCTTTTTGGGTCTCGGTTACCTCACTCGGGATGATTTTTTTTCTAGTTCTATCCATTTATCTGCAAGTTTTATGATGTTCTTGCTTTAATAACTGAGTAATACCACATTGTGTAAAGATACCATGTTTTCTTTATCCAATCTTTGGTTGAAGGACATCTAGATTATTTCCAGTTTCTGGCTAATATGAATAAAGCTGCTATGAACATAGTTGGTCAAGTGTCCTTATGGTAGAATGGAGCATCCTTTGGGTATATGTCCAAGAGTAGTATAGCGGCATCTTGGGGCAGAAACTATTTTCTCAATTTTCTGAGGAGCTTCAATTTTGGTTTCCATAGTGGTTGTACAAGTTTGTACAAGTTATTTCCCATACAGGAACCAGAATAGTCTAGTAAAAGTGTTGCTCAGCTCAAGCCATTCTGAGGTTTAAGAGTTTTTCAGTGACTTCAAATTCTCAGGCCTGCTCTTACTATCCTGAATGGAGTTTTGTTGTTGTTTTGTGACTTAGCCCAGGGTGGCCACTGATTCATGGTAGTTTTCCTCCCAGCTTCTGAGTGCTGTGGCTATATCCATGTACCCCTCTGAATTGTTAAAAGTTAGTATCAGATCCCAACAGCTAGTTTACTGCTCCTTTTAGTGTTAGAAAGGAAAGTGGTTTAGCCAATGAGAGCTATATAACAGAGGCTGCAGAGACTGAGGGCATTTGTTCACATCCATTATACTATTCATACATTTTGGGGTTTGATATGGGGGATTTAAAAACAAAAACTCAACCAGTGTGGAGTAATAGTAACCAAATTTGGCTGCTTGTCAGGATTGCAAAATGAATACTATAGCTTCTCAACAACATCTGAATTATGCTGAATCATATCAGTTAGGAGATGGAGCCTAGAAAATGGAATTTTAAATAAAACTGGTTTAATGTAGGTATTTGTAATCTGCAGCTCTCGAGAATTCCACAGAAGGAGGAACTCTCAACTTGGCATCATTTGGAATTCTCACACTAGAGAGATTATTTGCTAGTGTATGTATTCTGCATTTTTTAAAGTTTAAGGACTTCCCTGTCACTTGCCTCTAGTAATGGAGAGTATTATAGTTTGTATGCATCTTAAATTGCCAACATTGTCCTGTGGCAAAGGCACTAAAGAAGTTTCAAACTGGTGTTAGCAACTGCATAGACCAATGAATATAGTGAATTTGGGTAATTATAGCCACTGTTGCTTTAGATAAAATTATTTTAATCATTAAAGTCATCCCACTCATGAAGTTGACCTAACATGGTTCAGTAGTAAACTTGAGGTAGTTCTTGTATGTTTGAAAAGCAGTCATACAAGACACTATATTTACACTGACTTTAGGTGACAGCAATTATTTTATAAGGCTTTTTTACATGTATTTATGAGATCTTAAGATGACTCATCAGCACATTGCTCTACAAGCTCAAAAAACTTGTTCCTGGATACCAATGGCAAAGAGATCCAAGTTCTGAAAGTTGTCCATTGGCCATTAGATATGAGATATAGCATGTACTGCAGTCACACATCAAACAGACACACACATATCACAAACACTTCTCTCTCTCATACACACATACTCAAATACACATGAAACACACACACAAAGACACACATATCATACACATAGACACACCACACACACTTAAACAGAAACACACACAAACACAAACACACACAAATGCAAATACATACATACACACAAATACATTCAGAGAAAGACACACACACAAACATGCACAAAGACACATAATCACACAAACACACACATACATCACNCACACCAAAACACACACAAATACATACATATACATCAAATAAACACACACATATACACACAAAAATTTTAAAAGCAGTATGAGTATTTAAAGAACCCTTGGGATATGTGTGGTGAATAAATTTACACAGGACTGGATTTTTTGTTCAGTTTTTTATTGTAATATGTATGACATAATTGCCTGTTCTGAAAAGTTCTGACCTCATAGAACTAGTCTGTTCTGGTATCCATAAAAGTAATATTTGCAAATGATGATACTTGGACTACTTTGGCTACTATGAGGATAGGGTGAATAAATTGATTTTTCATTTAATATCACTGACTTAAAAGAATCATTTTGAATTTTATCAAATAGAATAAAAACGTTATTGTTTTGTTTTGTTTTTGACACATTCTTTCTATGTAGCCCTGACTATCCTGGAACTTGCTATGTTTACCAGGCTGGCCTTGAACTCTCAGACATATCCTGCTGTCTCTGCCTCCTAAGTGTTGAGAATGAATGCTTACACCAACATGCCTGGCCTTGGTTTTAGNTTCATTGAAACAGTGTCAATATGTATCCTTAGTGGGCCTGGAGTTACTGAGTAGAGCANACAGGCTTCAAGCTCAGAGATCTGCTTGACTCTCACTCCAGAGGTCTGGGTTTAAAACATGTGCCACCACACCTGGCTGAATCTTTTTTATGTGACCAATAAATGTTATTATGCTTNGAAAAAGTACAAAATACATGTGGGCTAAAAATTTCAGGCCGAACTTGCTTATTTTGAGACCTGGTCGTTAGTNGGCCAGGGTGGTGTTGAATTCCATATTCATCTTATGATGGCCTTGTCTTGACACTCTTACACAACCACAGGCCACTGACCAGCTTATGATTTAAACATGTAAAATCTAACAGTGTTGTTCCTTTGATCATACTGCATAGGTTTTGATTCAGACTTGAATAATCTTGTTTTTCATTCAGATCTGTATGATTTCTGTTTGTTTTTTGTCCTTTTTGGCCCAAGTTCTAAATCATCATTATTACTCAGCTTTCTTTTTTTAGAGTTTATTTGACTTTACAATAATGATATTTTTGCATATCTTAGATTGCCCATTATTCTAGATAATTTTCATGTTGGGAGTGAAACGCAGGCAGGGTTCATGCTAGGCAGTTGCTCTACCACTGAGCTGCTCCCTTCCTTAGAAATACTTGTTTGATGTTTGAAAGTATCTTTATTTGGTATGATTTTAGTAAATAGATCAAGCCCCCTTTTCTTAATAAATATTTCGTATTAATTTTTACTTCTTCTGTGGGGTTTCACACAGTAGGATAATTGTGCAGTTAGATGACTTAGTTCTTAAGACATTTTTGTTTCATGTATCCCATCTTTGAATAGACTAAAGCTTTTCTGGTGGATAGTTTGAGACTATATGTAAAAGAATGTCTTTCTTTTGTTACAAAGCCTAAAAAATGTTTTCACTAAATTATATTTACCCTGTTTTTAATTTTTTAATTAATTACATAATTGANATTTTTGAGCTAGTTTTTCTGGATGGCTCTCATGGAATTTATCTATATAGACCATGCTGGTCTCACACTTGGGGTAATCCTNTTGCCTTCCAAGAGCTGGGAATACGGATGTGTGCTCTGTAAAATTATCACAGCCCACGAAGAATCAGGTTCCAAGCTGCAGACAGGGCTCCAAGGGAAAGTCCACAGTGTAACACAAACTAAGACTTTTTTATCTGAGGGATTTTAGGCAAGGGAAAAACTCACACATACTCTTGATAGTTTCTTTATTTTATCATTTTGTTCTGTCTCATGTGGTTCTTTCTCACGTGGTTCTTTCTCATTGCTCTGTCCTCTGGTGTCTTATTACAGTTTTATATATCCCAACAAAATTTTTTCAGGCAAGAAGAGTGATAAAACAGTCACTTTCCAAAGGTAAAGATTGTGTATAACTTCTAATTATGCAAGACCACTTGCAGCCCTCATTTGGGGCTGTGGAGTCAAGTTATTTTCTGTAGCCTTGGCTAGTCAGAATATATTTTCACAAATGGTGCAAGGACTTAATCATTTTCCAGCTAGCAATAATTGGGCTTTTTTTGTATTTATGACCTAGGCAGAGAGTATAGCTGTTTATCCTTGTGAACTTAAGGATTGAGAATATTTATAAAAAAAAACATTAGCAAGGCACCTGGTCTAATATAAAGCTACTTTGAAGTTTTATATCAGCTAACAGTGTACAGTTATCTTGGCAGCTGGTGAAATTCAACTATTTTTCTATGTCTACCTGAGCTGTGATCTAAAACAGCTTTTTAGTGGAACTCAATAGTGCATGACTGTGTCAAAATTATACAGCATCTTTGACAATCCACAGATATAGATGCCCAGTAGATCAGGATGTATTCATGAGATAGACACACTACAATACAGGTACTGGAGGGCTCCCCACCCCACATACATTGTAGCAGGAAGCTTGCAGGAACACAAGAGAAGCAAAATACATTCTGGAGTCTGTATTCTCACAAGCCTTGATTGAATGAGACATACCCACCAGAGGGATTTTCTTCTGGTGGGCTGATGCTTGAAATTTAATTACCATCTGTGGTTCCTCTGACATGGCCATGGCTACCAGCATAAAATATAATTTATCTTCAAGTTATTTTTTTCTCTAATATATGTCTAAATTAATGATTCTGGATTGCAGCAAATATGAAATCTGCTGTCAAATGTAGCTCTTCCTTTCAGGTAGACAATACTGGGCTGGATGTTTCCTATTCAGGTGGAAGTTAAGATTCTTGAGTTCAGGCTACTTTAAATGCAGGATACATTTTCAGTCCTATGTTAGTATTGAGACATTATGTACATTTATCTTGATTGAAGTTATTATATGGATTCCCTTTTGTATATATATGGAAGTGGTACTGCTGGGTCATATGACATATCTAGAGTTACCTAGTATGGGAAGCCTTTATACACAGCCTTGGTGGCTAAACAACCATAGGCAGTGAAATTTCATTTCACTCTTGGGGCTAGACATTTATCAGGCAGAGCCCCAGGGCAGGTCTTGGGGGCCCCATCCATTAGCAGGGGAGTGGAAGAGAACACAAAAGGTATGCACCATGGGGACAGAAGCAATGGATGAGACACNTCCTAGGCCTCCCTTGGCAGTGTAGATCAAAAAAAGAAAGAATAAGGGATTTTTAAGAGCAGTTAGAATGCTTAAGAAAGACTAAAGACAAAAAGGGCAAAAATCTGTGGAGGGAGCTCTTGCTGAGTTGCAAGACCCCACAAGCTAAAGATATAAATAAAATCTTATAGTCTGGAGTCTGAATGAAAGAGGAACTTGACTGTCTGGCATTCTAACCATTACTTGTGTTTCTGTTCTTTCAGAGAAACCACACATAGTGAACCTCTGGGTCAGTTGACCTCAGATGAAAAGATATTTGTAATTTTTAAAAGTTAAGCAGAAATGGCTTTGGCTCTTTGCCTGGGAAAACTATTTAAGGGACGTTGGTATACTTTGCTGATTTCTGAGAAAAATTTCTGTATATTTGAAAAAAACCCAATCATCTGTTGAATTATCTCATCCCCCATTTTCCTTGTGATATTACACAATAAAAGACTGAAGTTGAATCAGATCAAGAGAGCTGGGAGANGAGCTGAGAGCTGAGATCAGAGAGCAGAGCATTGCAGAACTCAGACTCTCGACACCTGATGAGACTCGTCAGCTTGCGTTAATATACGTGTCTGAGTCTTCACCTGCACCTACCAAGATATTCCTTCCCTTCAGGAATCACGAAACTGCTGAGGCTGGTCCCTGCATATGTCTATGCACATAAATGTTTAAATGTAAGCTGCTGAGTCCATTTGGTATTTAATTTATTTGTATGATTACAGGGCAGACCACTTTTTGGATAACTAATTAAGAGGCTCATGCTTGGGAAGGAATAATACTTCTTCTCTCAACAGTCAATAGTTTCCCATAGTACTTTGTCTAGGAATAGATTCTCATTAGATTCCTTTCCCCNCACCTTATGTTAGTATGCCTATTGAACATGTTTTCTCCTTCACCTGAGATCTTGCAGACGTTGCAGGTTTCAAGGTGTGTCTACCAGGCCAGCTGTGGCTTTGTGTTTCCAGCTCCTATGTGATACCTACCCTAGAGGGCCAGGTCTGCTCTTCCAGGGCCCAGTTGATGGCTTCCCTGCTGTCTCCACTGGCCTTGATCTTAGAGCAGCTCTCCAGTTGAGCAGATAAGCTATTCTGCCCATACTACCTATTTGCTAAGGACCGTGGTCACCACAGGGTTCTCAGGTCCTCTGAGTCAGGCTAAAAGAATGTCTGGAAAGACATTTCCTAGTAGGAGGGTGGTGAGTCTGTGAGCATGTTGTGTGGGTATGTCTAGGAGAGACTTGCCTGGGGCTGCACCTGAATATTGCTCTTCTTGAGGAGATGAGTGGAGTTTGCTGGGTTTGCCTCAGGGAGAGAGTGTGTTTAGTACATGATTGGCAGGATTGGCTCAGCAAGACAGAAAGGCAGGGCTGTACAAACTCACAGGCCCTGCTCAACAACCCAGCTCTTGTCT
>LZPO01117327.1:26101-36200 GCA_001675575.1 Neotoma lepida
CTGAACTCACATGATTTGTATGAGTTCAGCTATTTCATTAGACGACCCTCTGCACAGTAACTCAAATCCTTGCAGTCCTTTGTTCTCAGATGTCTCTCCCTCATGGGAGTANCTTAGGTGACTAAGCAAGGACTGGCCTAGCTGAAGGCTCATTGCTCTTCANGGGCCCCTCATGCTCCTAGGTTTGCAAGAGGCACCTGGGGGTTAGTGCACCAATGTGATGTTGTAAATGTCTAACTGGAGGNNCAGATAATAACTGCCTCCTAAGGCTATGCAAGTTTCTCAGCATTAGCAAACCATTTCGTATACCCCCTTGTTTATAGCAAATCAGACCCAAATACCTACAACTAGTCTATCAATTTGAAATGACAGGTACAGGAAATCCCCTGCTGATTTGCACCAAGATGCATATTTATACACCCCTGAGGGTGAATTCTTTGACGCCTCTCACAGAAATGTTCTAGCTTGCTTATAGAAGAGACTCCTGTGATTTTGATTTGAATATTAAACATAAACAAAAGGAATTACTTTAAACACAACTTACTTAAAGAATTCCCTTAGAAACTTGAAGCACATGAAGAAAGCCAAATTGGACCAATATGTTTTTTTTTTCCTAGTGCAGAAAAAAAGGAAAAGTACCACAGCAGGTTCTGAAATATGTGACAAACAATTTGGAAGCAGCTGTGACAATTACAAGAGTATCCCGATAACATACTGTCTGTATTCTTGTCTCAGTTTGATTCCTTGACTCCAGGAAATATAGAAAAGATATAAAACAGGCTCTCATGCAAGCTACTTTTAACATGATCAATCGCTTCTCTTTGTGTTTGCTGTGCTGTGGTTAGGATCCTGTGATTAATATCTCACCTAAAGGGATCAGAGACATGCTATTTCCTTCCTTATATTTAAAAAAAATCTTAAAATTGAAAAATGTTGAAAAAGTACTCCAAACATCAGTAGCAAGTGGTTAATTTTTTGGATGCAATAGTTGTTCACCTACTGAAAAGGAAATTCAGTACAAAATCATGAAGAATTTTTTNAAAAAAATAAAGTTTAATTTTAATATATCAAAGGCCCTGGCAATCAGAGTCTTCAAAATGCTTGATTTTTCAAATTTTATAATCCAATATTATACCCAAAAGTATTCCTCCAGTGTTACTGTTTACTAAGTAGTAACTATTACAGCATTTCAGGTATATTATATTTTTAACATAAAAATTATCAGAAACTTATATGGAGAGAAAACCACATAGAAACATATTATAATAGAAGCTTTCTAAAATTAAAAGTGAATTTAAATGGAGGCTCTTCAAGGCTCAGAGATAACCATGAAAGAGAGGGCAGAAAGACTGCAAGAGACAGAGGTAGTGGAGAACTTCAAGAAACAATGTTTTCAGGACATACATGAACTGGCCTGGAAGCTCAGGCCAGATAAAGTCTCACCATAGTTGGGGAGGTGGGCATGTAGTCCATCACTGATGGCTTCTGGGAAAGACAGAGTCAGTTTTCTTTTATGATATGAATGTTGCCCTGACTCCAGGGCAAGTCCCATACTCAAGGGTAATTAGTCAACACAAATTTGAGTCTATGGAGAGAGAGAAGAAGAGAGAAAGGCAAGGGGACAAACTTAGGTAGGCAGGGAGGTGGAGTGAATATGATCAAAATACAAAAATTATAAAAATAAACTATCTGGAACCTATTTACATGAGGTACGATGGTGGAATTAACACTTTTTCTTTCATTTGTTTAAATAATTGACCACCTAAATGCCCACNTTTGCATCTTTTCTCTTTCATGGTAGATTTGTCACACTGTTTATATACTTGTAACACTGTACATACATGTCCAGTGACATAAATCTCTTGTTTCTGCATGTTCCATGCTGTTCACTTGACCATACTGGTTCATTTTCTATACTGGTATCATATTTCAATAATTATAAGAATTNTATTTCATTATTCTTAATTTTTAGAATTTCTAGACATTGTAATTCATTTATTCTTCCATATGAAATTTAAATAATATAATACAATTCTAGGAACCATGGCTATATTATTTTCATGCAGATTATATTACATTTTAAAATTAATCTAGGGAAGCTGTGGTTTGAACATGCCCCCAAGGTCCACGTATTAGAAACTTGATCTCCAATGTAATAGTGCTAAGAGGTAGATCCTCATAAGGGGTTTATCATGAAATCTCCACCCTCATGGGTGGATTAATGGTGTTATCCCAAGAGGAGGATACTTGTCATGAAGNATGTTTGTTATAAAAGTGAATTTGGCTCTCTCTTGCCCTTCCATCTTCTACCATGGGATGATGCAGTGTGAAGACCCTCACAGATGACAACTACATGGGTTTCGATGTTCAGTTCTTGTTACATCTTCCAGGCTTCATAGTCAAGTTTGACCTCTGCTGCTGTGATCAACTTACTTCAACCGTAAGCAGTAAAGAGGAGGGGAGGATTTATTTAGTTTATATTTCCAGATCACAGTATATCGTTGAGGGAAGTCAAGGCAAGAACCCAAGCAGGAACTTGAAGCTGAAACTGTGGAGGAACACTGCTTGCTGGCTCACTTACTCACAGGCTCATGCTTAACTAGGTTTTTTTTCCCTTCCTTCCTTCCTTCCTTCCTTCCTTCCTTCCTTCCTTCCTTCCTTCCTTCCTTCCTTCCTTCCTTCCTTCCTTTCTTTCTTTCTTTAAATAAAGCCCAGGACAACCTATCTATAGACGGTGCTGCCCCCAATGGGCTGGGCTCTCCTATGTCAACAATTGTAAGACAATCCCAAACAGACATGCCCACAATCTGACCTAAGCAGTTTTTCAACTGAGTTTTTTCTTCTCTGATGCTTTTAAGCTGTGTCAAGTTGAAAACCAAGGCTACCAGGACAAGCACTCTGTTATAGCCACAGAAACCTCATNAAAACCACACAGGAGAATTTGCGTTTTGAATACTGAGTGTTCCTATCTAAGAACATAATGTATTTCTTCTCTTCTCAAGCTTTCTAATGGCGTCTCTAGGCTGTGCACATTACTTCTGCAATTTTAGTTAGCTTTCTGCCTGGTAGGAGCACTTGGTTACTATAATGAGCCTTGGTCCTTTTCTTTGTCCTCTGGGAGTCCTGACCAAAGCAAGTAATGAAGAGATCGTTTATGAGGGTTAAGGCTAGTGGTTCCTCGTTATTTGAATACTGGGTCCATTATGGGTCTCTTTCCCCTCCCATCCTCACTACCCATCACTTGGCAAGCTGTTTATCAGATCCTGTGTTATCTTCTGACTCAATCACTTCTGTGTCTTTCTTCTAATGAGTCACACACCTATTCAGAGATAGCTCCAGCTCAGGAGGAAACAGACTGTGCAAAGCTCCCCTCAGACTCCAGGCACTTGACTTCACGGTCCTCCAGTAGACAATAGAGTACATCTTACTGATTACACAGTAAAGGAGAAGAAATTGCTCTCTGGATGTGCTGTAATTGGATCATGTCTTTGTTCATATGGTATTCAATAAGCATCCAGGAGGATTTCAGTTTTTCTTTTTATTAGTGTAAGAAAGATATAAACCACAGTTAGGACATTAGAAATTTTCCACTGCCAAGAACGATGGTCGAACTCTCAATTCACATTCCACAGCTATGCAAATCTTTTGTGTGTCAGGAGGGGCACTTGGCATTCTCTGAGGTATTATCTTGCTTTGATTCGCAAAAGACAACCATGAGCTTAGAAAATTAGAGTTAAAAAAAAGGTTATAGAAGCTTATGTCCGTACATTAAAATGATCATCNGAGATAATTGAGCGATTCTTCAGACAGCTCAGGCTCAGCAGGAAGTGGGGNTAGGCTCCAGGAGGAGGGTGGTTCAAATGTGCCTCTGGCTTGAAAACCAGTTTGGCTGGTGTGTCCCCAGCTCTTGCTGTGACACAGGAGCTCCTTGCCAGGAAGGCTCCAACATCATGATGCTGCAAAGACAGAAGGCCAAGGTAAAGTTGTTGGCAGAAAGCTGAGCTGCTATTGTCTTCCAGAGGGTCAAACAGAAGAGATTTCCCTGATAGAATCCTATACTAATGTTCCTAGCAAAGTCACATTGATGNTGGGATGCTGCTGCCCTCCTGTCCTTCTGTGCACACAGAAGGCACAGTACCCTTTGATGTCAGCTGGATGCTGCTGTTAGCAATAGACCCAAGGCATCTGGGTNGACCTTACTATGCCTGGGAGAGCCAGAAGCCTGTTATCTTCTGGTCTCTTGCACACTGGGTATCTGTTGGTTGCTGAATTGCAAGTCATGGTAGTCATCACCACTAGGTGCAAGGATCTAGTGGCTACCACATTATAATTGGCTCAGATGCAGCTCTTTTGAACCTTAAAATTAGACTTACCCTTACAAAAACAGATTAGACACACTTTNGAATGAAACTCCTGATCACTTACCAAGACTGCATATGGGCAAAGGAAAGGGTATTAGAACATCCCAAACTCTGAGAATGGTTCTTAGATGCAGCCTTCCTGATCTATCTTCTGTCCCTGGCTGGATCTAGTATAGGCCACTGGCATGCTCCAGCTATCTATTCTGGGAGAACACTGCAGAGCAATCTGCTGGGATGTCTCTAACTACAAGACTNGCTTTTGATGCCAGTTAGTAAGAAATGGGAAAAGTACCCACTTAAAGCTTATTGACTAGGACCATTCCATGACACAATAACTCAGAGCCGATGATGATGATGATGATGATGATGATGATGATGATGATAGTAGTAACAGTAGTAAATGTAGCAGGACCATTTATTGGGTTTGTTTATTTATTTATTTATTTATTTATTTATTTATTTATTTATTTACCTGTTTATTTAAGACAGGGTTTCTCTGTATAGCCCTGGCTGTCCTGGATCTCACTATGTAGACCAGGCTGGCCTCAAACTTCCAGAGATCTGCCTGCCTCTACCTCCCCAGTTCCGGGATTAAAGGTTTGCACCACCGCCGCCTGGCCATTTGTTGAGTTTTCATCATGGGTTAGTTGGATGCTGTAAATAATTTACCACACCCACTTACAGCAGCTGTGTGGCAGCCCATTTCATTCAATAGGAAAGCAGGTATCTGGGAGATTTAGTACTTTCCCTCAGGCTGCATGTTGGCAGTGACAGAGGCAGAGGAGAAGTTCATCTTCATCCAACCAATCGGGACTCTGTGCTCTTTTCAACATAGCACTGTGCTTTCACTTACTCCTGTCCTCTACACAATTCTAAGAAGTTTAGAGAAGTTTGCTTACCTGACATGACNATGCAAACTCCAGAAAGAGCAAGTAAAGAGTTTGAATGCTACCAAGTGTACAAAAGACCAGAACTAAAATTTAAGGAGGAGAAATAAAAATCATTTTTCAGTACTAAGGCAGATTGAATGCAAGACTTTGTATAGCTAGGCAAGTGCTCTGCCTTTGAGTTACATTCATAGTGAAAAAAACATAATTCTTAAAATATCCCTAAACACCAAAACAATTCTACACAAGTAACCCAAAACAAATATTCTGGAGATGATGAGTGATGAAGCTAAAATTCTCTCTACCCTTGGCAATCTTTGATGTTGGCACCAGGTGCTGACTTTAGAAAGATTCTCTCCGTGGCTGGTGTAAAATGCCACTTGCCAGAGAACTATGAGGATGGAAGAGACATTTACAGACCATATTGCCAGATGAGTTAACAAATACAGGTCCAGCAGCTGACCTGTAGAATGCTTGCCTAGCATTGGGGAAAACACAGGTTCAATTCCCAGAGATGTAACAATCCTACCTCAGAAGCTGACAGAGTTGACTNAGTCAACTCTGTCAAATCCAGTTTGAAAATAGACAAAATACCTGAATAGGACATTTCTAAAAAGAAGTTATTCAGAAGGCCAACAAGTCTGTGAAAAATGCTTCAATACTGCTAATCATCAGAGAAATGCAAACATAACTACTGCAAGACACTATCTTGTTACTAGGTCAGCTGACAATAAAAGATAACAAGTGTGGGTGAAAACAGAGCAAAGCAAAGCCTTGGTGAGAATGTCAGTTTGTAAAGCCATCATGGCAAGCAGTGTGGAAGATGGTCCAGAAATTAAAACCAGAACAATCACATGACCCAGTTGTCCCACACTGGGGTATGTTGAGAGGTATCCAAATTCCCACACACTGCAAACAATCACATGACCCAGTTGTCCCACACTGGGGTATGTTGAGAGGTATCCAAATTCCCACACACTGCAGTGTTCCTCAAAATAGCCAGGATAAGGGTCCAACCAAATAAAGGTGACACAATAAAGCTAAGGTGAATATGCATACACTGGAGTACTATTTACCTATAAAAATAGATAAAATCTTGTCATTTATGATAATGTGACTAGANTCAGTGGAACGTTTTCCTATACAGAAAGCCAGTACATGATTTCACTCCTCTGTGGAACCTGTGTGAGACATCTGGAAGAAATGGAGAGTGGAATAGTGGCTAACCAGAGGCCACAGAAGATGGGGGAGAGGAGGGGAAGGGTTTGGCAGTGTTACAGTGGATTCGAGGAGTAAATTCTGATGTTCATTGTAGAGTTTGCTAATAATGACAGTTATTATTATACAATGGGTTGTGTAAAAAAGTNAATCCTGAGCATTTCACCAGCAAAAAAAGATAATTGTTTGATGTGAGATATGCTAATTATCGTGATTTGATCAGTATACGATGTATATACCATCAAAACATCATTTATCTTATACACTAACAAGTATAATTATTAACAGTTATAACTGTATAAATGTATGCAGTTATATGTATCCATCTAAAAATTTGAGCTGGGCATAGTGGATCATAACTGTACTCCCAGCATTCTGAAAGGTTTAGGCAGGGAAGAGTGCTGTAAGCTGAGGCTAGCCTGAGCTACATACATAGTGAGTTCAAGGCTAGCCTGAGTTAACACAAAACCCTCTCACCCTATCTTCCTACACACAAAGAAAAAAAATCTCAAGTTTGATGTTAAGTTAGATGATGTTAATTATTTCCTTCTGCTCAGTTAAATAGATATTAGTCAAATGCCTGCCAGAGATGGTCTGAGGCAGAAAAAGAAACAGCAGAGAGTACAGTGGGGAAAGAACCCTCAGGGTAATGCAGGAGGCCAGAAGCTACCTAACAGCTAGACTTCAGAAAAGGTCTGGCATGCTTTCTAAGATGGGTTTCTAGGTTCTAGTCCAGAAAAGAGTCAGGCGAAATGATGATTCTGAGAAATTTTATGTAAAAAAGCATTTCTACCACTATGAATAGTCTCTAGATAAACCTGAGATGCCTTAGTGTGATTAGGCGGAAGTCAGCAGAGTGACCCCAGCCAACAGGATTAGGCCAGCTGCTTCGTCTCTCATAAATCCTCTTCTATTGGAGCACACCCTTGCTAATTCATTCACCCAATGGATGTGGCTAATTTTATACCATCACAGGGGAAAGGATTCGCAGATACAGCATGGCCCATGTAGNCAGTTTTAACAAAACACTTGCCCGACTCTGGATTAGAGCATAGCGAGACAGAGGGCAGGCTGTTCAGAAGNTCCAGGCTCCTCTGATTGTCTATCTTCACTAGATCTGGTCATTCTCGTTTCATTTGCTTGTGAAAAAGAAAACAAAAGTATTTTCAACATTTAAACTTCGGGGTTTAACATCACATAAAAAATGGAGATCCTCATTTCTTTCGAAAATTCATATCCATCAGTTTTGGCCCTGTTTTCTGCATGGCAGTAACTAGAATGAACTCGGCAACATCAGCCACCTTCAGATATATTAAATATAGGCAATCTGAGTCTCCCCGAAGTCCATCATACCCATCCTGGCCTGCCTGCTTGTCTGTCTANGAATCCTCAAAGGGCTAGAGTTCAAAGCAGAGAGAGTTCAGTGAGGGCTAAGGGCACCTTGCTGAGGAGCTGCATCTTAGGGTTTGAAGCAGTGTACTGACCAACAAGAGTGGCTTTTGGTTNAACAGGACTCTGAGAGGAGCATCAAGAACATACTGAAGGGAACTGAGACTGGGGGCTGTGAGGCCAGTAAAGACTTCTTTTGAAGAAATCCAAGAAAGGATTGGGAAAGACCTTCAAATGGTGTCAGATGGAAGGTGAAGAGATGAACCCTGGAACATTTGTAGATGGCTGAGCAAACAGCAGGGACTGAGGTGCAAGTAGATCTTGGAATAACGGAATGATGGGAAGAAGGGCATTAACACCCAGCATTTCCCAACCCTCACTAGAACACCCTTAACAGAGTCCTGAAGTTAGTATGACTATGCTTACCATATCTTACTGATTTATTTACACATCAGGACCTTTAGGGATATGGAAGTGGAGGTAGAACATAGAAGTCCTTTGAAGAGACTGCCTTGGGCTAGTGGTCATGGCCTTTGATAATGGGCTGGACCTTCTAAATCTCTGAAAGGAGAAAGAACTTGTCAGGAGACTTGGGGTCCAATATGCAACCCATGTTTTAAAATTCTGGTAGATACAGATAACCACCACACTCTGTAGGGTTCAAAAACTGTGCAGAATTTTCACAATTTTGCCTCCCAAATCACACCAGGTCCTGATGGTAGATAAAGGCCACCATGGGGCCAGCCTGGCACTGAGANAGAATACCTATCGTTCTTCCTAGATTCCCTATGTGCAATGCAGCCAAGCCACTTCTCAGCTGCTAGAAAGACCTCCTGAGTCTTCTAGTGCATGCCTACCTAATGGGAAGGCTCAGCCACCTCTCAAAATTGATATCCCACNTTCACCCACAAATGTAGAGATAATCTCAAAACAGCTATTTATTTGAAAAGAGGAAAAAGCAAGTAGGTAGAATTTCCTATAGGTTTCAGTCCAGTGGTTTTCAAATAGAGAATGAAAGATACAGGAAGTTTAGCACATTTCTCTGAGGAGAGGAGTTTCCACAGAGTAACACACTGCCGGCATGAGGGGTGGAGTGGCTTCTCAATAAACTTCATCGCAACAGTGAAAAGAATCTCACAGAATACAAAGATTCCCCCCAACAACTCACCAACACTCATCTAACTCGCCCAAGGGCACTGCAAAAGCAATTTTCCAAGTTCTGTATTTCATTAACATTGGAGAGAGAAGTTGGAGAATGCCCACAAGGAGTAACCGAAGACAAGATGGAAGGCAAAGGGGTTGAAAGGGAAACCTAGGACATACTGGCTCCACAAAGATCACACAGCCTCTGGAGCAAGGTAACAAATAGTGCTCAGTTTGGGGAAAAACTTGTAACAAATAGTGCAATTTTGTGTATAGGAGAAAGAAAAGAAAATGCATTTACAAAGAATGATTAATATTTAGAAAGGGTGCTTACTCGACACAAACTACAACCATTATACTTCTCTGATGAAAATGAGATTTTCAAATTTTGCAGAAATTTACATTTTATGCATAATGCACNTATATTTTCTGAGTACAGCAGCCAAGCACCCCATTTTTATGGAGGCTTTCCTTTAGTTCAGTGTGCATGTAAAAAGTCTCACCATGCCCTAGATAAAAATTCATCTCATGGTGTTGGGCTGTGTCACTCCCAAGGGAAGGCACATAAATCTTCATTTTACCAGGACAATAGCTTTGTATAAGAGGATAAACTAGTTCCCCTTAATCTCCACTCCCTTCCAGCCGACAACAGAGAGCTGCACACATGTTTGGCAGTTTGGGAATAAACTGAGTTAAAAAACCACTTCTAAACATGGCCTTGTCTTTCCCAGTATCTTAGCTGGCTCTGATATCCCCAACATAAGAGGCCAAGTAAATCAATATCTGATGTCTTATAATTAACAAAAAACTAATCTCATTAATCTTTCTTGAAAATTCCATGTGTGTTTTNTTGGACATTAGATAGGCCATGTTAGTTGCTCAGGATTGCTAGAAAGTAGCCTAGGATAAGCTTCATCCCTGGTGGCTTTGGCCTATTATCTTCTCACTGACCCTGATGCCTGCTTCCTATTAGCCTTGACCGAGGGAATCCCTGTCCCTGACAGCTCCTGTCTCTGAGTCATGCTGTGGTTCTTGGGTTCATCTGCAGACAGTTCATCTCCTTTCATGGGAACTCTTTTCTTTCTCCTGACATTTATTCCA
>LZPO01117327.1:37010-47538 GCA_001675575.1 Neotoma lepida
TAATCCCGTAGGATGCTTTGTTAGGTAAGAGAGCTGGACTCTGCAGAACTCAACGGCAGCTGGTACCCAAGCTGGCCCCCAGATCTCTTCACTTCTTTATATTGTTAGTTTCTACTCTATGGCATGAAGTCCATTCATACTTGTCTAAGTTCCCTATGAATACATTTAGTTTGGAGAGANTACTTGTAGAAAAATCTATATGNAATGGAAACCAACAAAAATGATTGATAAAATACAAAGAACCAGTTGTATATGTTTGTATTTGCCCATGCCTGTGTATATGCACAAATTTTCAATCTTGTAAAAAAATTTTTTTAAATATAACTCAGTTATGTTCTTTTCTTTTGCCAAAATAAATAAATAAACCAGACACAGGAATGATCAGCAGAAAAGCTTTATTCTACTTGTTTAATTATTTAAGTCTCTGGGTGAATTCAGGGCCCTCTTCCTGTTTTCCTCTGCATGTACAGAGGTTACATCTGTGACGACAGCATTGGGAAAAGAAGGTGACATTCTTTAAATGTAACTGGCTGCACTAAGTCACACATGAGGGGAAAACACTGAAGAAATAACCGGTCTGTCCACTCCAGTCACTGATCAATTAGTGTGAAATAATTACAAACGACAGTGCATCTGCTCTCCAAATCCCTCACTCAACACACGTGTACTAAGTAAGCACCAGCTAACAAAAGCAAGTGCTGGGGGAGGGGGAAATGCTGAGGAGGTGGGTGGTGTCTGCAGAGTTGGGCAATGGGCTGCAATGGAGCAAAGGAGAAGTGTCTCTCTGTACCGAGCTGTATGTCTGAAGGGCCAGCTGAGGATGCTGAGACAGAGAAGCTGTGAAATCATTATCAGGAAGGTGACGAAAGACCATCCAAACACACCGTTTTATGTCCTTAGTTGCTAATACGTGGCTCCATGATTAAAAAAAAAAGTGTGGGTTTTTGTTGAATTCAGTAGCCATTTCTTTTCAAGTTTGTTGGGGGTGGGGAGGAGACAAAAGGAAAAAAAAAAGACAACCTTCTGTTATTCTTTCCAATACTCACCTTTGGGTCACTTGTCAGTAAATGAACTTTCTAGAGATTTTAGACACATGGTATCTAGTGTCAATCAGCTTATGTGATGGGAAAGGTAGAGCTCAGAGAAACAACAGAAGAACCACCTGTCTGATCTACTGTGTCCCAAGAGCAGCAGAGATGCTCTGGGTGTGACCACAGATGACAAGGATATATTCTCCAGTCTCATAATGTGGCTGTCTTCTGAGAACTTCAGGAAAGTCACAAACACATCACATACCAGTAATTGCTTTTTCCTCTGAACATGTCAGGTTACCCCATGAGTCAAAAAGTGATTTCCATTTTTTAAAAACAGATTTATTTTATCTTTAATTTTTGTGTGTGTGTGTGTGATGTGTGCGTGGGGGGTATGTGTATGTGAGTGCAAGTGGCCTTGGGGCCCAGAGGCATCAGATGATCTGGACATGGGCACTGGGAAGCAAACTCAAATCCTCAGCAAGGGCACCATGAGATTATAACCACTGAGCCATCTCCCTAGCCCCAAGAAGTGACTCTTCTGGAGAAAAGTGCCAAACAATTCTTTTGTCCAACATTTATATAGTTATTTATATAGTTTATATATAGCATTGTGTGGGTGCATATGTGTGTGAATATGCCATGGAGCATGTGTGGTGGTCACAGNACAACTTGTAAGAATTGGTTCCCTCCTTCTACCATGTGGGTTCCAGGGTTTAAACTCAGATGGTCAGGCTTGGTGGCACAGGCCATTCTTTAAGCACAGATCCACCTCACCAGCCCCATAATTCTATTTATTAGAGAAGCAAAGGTAGATTCTCTCTGCTTGATTTTTTAAATTAACTCTCACCTATTAATGATATAGTTTAAGGGGAAAATTGACAAGGCCCAAGATTGAGTTTATCATGAAAAAATTTAAGGGGCAAAAATAGAATTATGATTTATAGCTCCTTAAAAAAATTCCCTCTTCAAACATTAAGAAATTCAATATACTTGTTTGCTTTCTAAACCATACAAATTGTGTTTAAGGAATCTTGCTATTAATGATTAAATATCACATAAAATATGATGCTGATACAATAATTAATAATTCAGGGACTGATTACGTCAAAAGGCCCTCTAATACACGTGTTCTCTCTTTCTCCAGCCTGCTGCTCTTTTATGAATCCTGATGTTTTATTCTACATTTTATTTTCTTCTCAGGCCCATATCAGCTGCTGACCTGACAAACTTGCTATGTTTCCCAGGAGTTCAGCCATTAATAAAAATATTAAACAGAATAANTTTCTGAACAGAACTCACTGTTAAACTACTAGAAATATTGGAACTTATTGCTACACAAATCAATATGCAATTACTTAATTTTGCCTGCATCTAGCTCTAAATTCTCTGTATTAATCCACAAGTTTCTGATGAGAGGCCAAGCATCTTGCGTAAATCCACACACAATTTCATAGGGATTAAAAATAATCCCTGCATTTGGCTCAAAAACTTTAATACACTTTTGAAAATAGAAACAAACTTGTTCAGTGGAGAGCAGCAGGGACAGTGCGTGTGACCAGAGACNGCAGAGCACAAGTGGGGATTTGTAGAAGAGAAAACATTTAATTCTTGATTGCTTTACTTTTTTTTTCTTATTTTTTTTAATTCTAAAGGGTTTTTCTATCAGAGAGAACATTCTTGTTTAACATTAAAGATGGCTGCTTGGATTCCACCAGGGCTGGATGGGCCATGTTAGGCCAATGTTACTCTTATNTTTCTCCTGTAATAGGCATAAGAACAAGAAACATTATCTTAGCTCTCTCACTGTACAAACTCAATTGTCCCAGGCAGATGAAACTCTGGCCTCAGAATTAGGCCCCATGCTTTCGTTAAAGGGGAAAGATGTGAGCTTTTTAACACCAGATAACTATTGTCAGGTAAATTCTACAAGGATCTCCCAATCTTACTGCATTTCCTAGCTTTGTTCAAAACAGACCAGAAATCTGGATTTTTATGTTATCTTTATTTTAAATTTGGGCANCACATTTAACATTTTCTTCAATACTCCCATCACTCAATACTGGGAGGTCTCCACAAAGTACCAGCTCAGTGGCTTGAAAAGACTGGGGAGCAACTAAAATTTGTGTGGAAGGGAAAATTTGAAACTCCTCAGAGAGGTCCTGCAGTCNGGTGAGGTCACCAAATCCAGNTGAGTGGTGTCATCTAATGATAGTGGAATTTAGTCATCTCACAACGGGACTAAATGACCTTAAGCTTACAACAAATCTATGATTCCAAAGAGGCTCAGAGATGGGAATGAAACCTGGGAAGTTCTTGAGAATGCCTGCCAGCCAGGTGGGCTGTGAGCTTAGCTTTATAGAATGANTGCCATTTGCAGATCAGGGAGATCAGGGAGCCAGCCATGGTGGGGCATGTATGTAATCCCAGCATTTGGGAAGTAGAGGCGGGAGAATCAGAATCAAGAGTTCAAGGATAACCTTGATTTAGTGAGGTCAAAGCCAACCTGGACTATAGGAGACACAGTCTGTCTGTCTGTCTGTCTGTCTATCTGTCTGTCTGTCTGTCTCTCTCTCTCTCTCTCTCTCTCACACACACACACACACACTGTATGTGCATGCCTTGGAAGGAATTCTTTGCTGATATAACAAGGCACAAGGCAAAGGACAGTAGAAGTCAAATGAGAGAGTGGTCTAAGNTAGGATAGTGATGACAAATGCTACTGAAAACAGGGGTGCATGGCAGTTAATCTTGGGGATACAAACTGGCCATACCCAATTATGTTTGAATATCACAGTTTAAAATGCAAATGGAAGCTAAAACATTTTTGGATGGCATCAATCTCTGTTAAGCCCTGGCCTCATATCATCTTACTGNTTGACATCCTGGACCATCACACATCTACATTAGCTGACTGGCCTGCAAAGCACTTAGCTCTTCCATTGCCAGCAATAAATTCTGAGTTGATATAAACATATTTTTCTAAGACAAGTTCATGGTACATACATCTAATGCCTCATAAACATTTTTATGTGGCTAGGAAATTGGGTAATGCATCTTAAAGTGAGCTGCCTTGATCAGATGCTCTCATGTTCTTGGATACTGATGGGAAATGTTCCACCGACCTGGATACAGCTCTCATCTAGTGATAGGTTCTGACAGGACTGGTTAGGGCTATTCTCTTTCAGAGCCACTGATTAAACTCCCAAGCTAATCATTCAGAGNACTGGTTGGCTGGCCAAAGATTGCAATTTTCAATCAACTGTTCTGGCAACAGAGATGTGTGTCTCATTTCTGGAGTTTCACTCTCATCATTTATAGACAGCTTTTTCATCACATAAACACATATACTTCTATACACCATTTACCGGTGTCTACCGTGAGATCCCTATGAAGTATCTATCAATCAATCAATCACTCATTCTTTCATTCATTAGTAGACAAAAACCTGCCAACCAAAGTGAGCCAACTATCATTCCAATTATAGGTGATAGGGATACAGCCTGAAATTCTATTAGGTAAGTAGGCATGANATTTTTATTCATATTAAAATGTATTTGTTATTTAAATCACTTTTATTATCAAAGTATAACAGTAATACAACTATCTGCATTAAAGATTAAGGCAATGTAGAAGTGCAAAGAGTACAGTGCCTAAAGCCATTCTATTGCATTTATTTGCATTTATATGCCTATTGAGTCTTTTGTATAAATGTTANTATGTAATGTACATTTTTCAGAAATTTTATAACTTGAAATACTTTAGAGATTTTTCTATATAATACCTTTATTAAAGACGCTGGGAATTTTCATAGCTTGCATATAGCATGATATATTTAATCTCTAAATTATCAATAGACATTTTGGCTATTTGCATTTTTTATTGTTGGCAGACTGCTGCAATGTATAGATATCTGTGTTGATATAAGCAAATATACTTCTTGAGGTAGGTTTCTAGAACTTGCTTTGTTGGGCATATTTAAGACTTATGATACTTCTTGAGGTAGGCTTCTAGAACTTGCTTTGTTAGGCATATTTAAAACTTATGATACTTCTTGAGGTAGGCTTCTAGAAATTGCTTTGTTGGGCATATTTAAAACTTATGCCAATACTGCCAGAAAGTACATGAGTCCAATTGTCTTCAAGCTTCAATTGTGTACACGCTGACCATGTGTACACAAAGAAATATGTCCATATCTGTACATNATACACAGAAACTCATATATTCATCGTTCATATTTTTATTAAAATGGTATCATATTATCTTTCCCACATTGATTAGTAGGCATCCATTCTGTGTTTAAGATATTAATTAATATTGTCAAAGATATTACAGATGTTTTCTTGTAGTCCATCCTTCATTTTCTACTAGAACTATTCATTTTTTATAATTCACGTACAGTGCCTAACTTTCTCTTTATTGTTTCTATGGATTTTTAAAGTTTTGGTGTACATGTGTGCTGTATGGATGTACATGTATATGCATGTGTATGTATGTATATGCATGTGGAAGCCAGAGGGAGTCTTGCTCTATCACGTTCCACCTTCTGTGTTTTGAGACCAGGTCTCTTCACTGTATCTGGAACTCACCAAAGAGCTAGACAAGTGGGCCAGCACGCCCACTGATCCTCCTGTCTCTGCTCCCTGCCCGACTCTAAGCACTGAGATTACAGGCNTGTGCCCTCTATGCTTGACTTTCTATTTGGGTGCTGGGAATCTCAGCTTAGGTCCCCATGCTTNTACAGTGGGCACTTTACCAACAGAGCCATCTCTCCAGCTCTGTTTCTAGATTTTGAATCAGGAGATATTAACATTTAAAAAAATCACTTAAAACATTTCCTATTTGTTTATGGTTTTTCTAAGCATTTAGTTTTGTAATTCTTGCAATTTATTTTAGGAATGGTGTGAATTAGGTCTTTAACTTTTTCTCACAGCAGAACAACCCACTGCCCTACCACGTTTATTAAAACTCTCAAGTGATGATGTCTTTATGCTAGAGGGACAAATTGCCTTAGTTCCATACCCTTTCCCAATGCGCTGTGTTTCTGTCTTCTAAAATTGGATGTCANTGGTTAAGTCGAAGGTCGGCATGATTATTTCTTCCTCTGCACATGACTTGGATTTCTTTCCTAGATGTCCCATGTGTCTTTCCTGAAACTCAAAGACACCATCTCTACATCTCTCATGCTGTNTGTAANTCCAAATGAAACTGACCTAGGACACAGTGGTTCTTTAACCCTTTTGATCCATTTATTGCCCCACTTCAAAGGAATAACATGTAAGCGCATATACGTCTATGTGCATGTGCTAGTGTGTANGGGTGCCCAAGGAGTCCAGACAAGGTATTTGAATGTCCTAGAGCTGGGTTATATGTGGTTGTGAGCTGCCTGACTTGNATTCTNGGAACCTAACCCTGCTCCTCTGAAAGAGCAGTGAACACCCTTAATATNCAAGTTGCCTCTCAAGCTCATTCATTATATTATTTACCATCTTAGTTAATTTTTTGCTGCTATAACAGAATACAAGAGGATGAGTAAGTCACAAGGAAAAATACATATATTTCTTGCAGTTCTGAAGGCGGAATCCAGATCAAGGTCCCCATAATTGGTAGGGATCTTATGCTGTACCATCCATTGTAGAGGGCAAGGGAAGGTGAGTGTATGAGAGAGAGAAGCAGCCTTACTCATGAGCTTACTTGTGATAAAGTAATGCACTCNTGTGACAATGGCATTAATAGAGTCATAAGAGCAGAGACTCATGACCTCATCACTCCTTAAAGGTCCCATTTCTCTGCATTGTTGTATTGTGGATTAAGTTTCCANTATATGAAATTTAGGGGTCATATTCAGACTATAATNCTGATTTTTTGAGACTGTTTTNTCNGTTGCCAAAAGANTTTTCTTTTTAGATATTTTATCCATNTATTATTTANGACTTTTTTATTATTTTAGACTTGTGAAGGTCACTTTGAGGAAGGTAATTATTATCCTTGATGGCTCTGGTTGACCTTTGTGCCTTGCTCTCCCACAGAGCTGGATTTCTGAGTTCACTAATATTTTGTCCTTTGAGTATTTTGTGTTTACTAATTCAAGTTGTATCTATTAAGTAATTTTTTTATTTTCATATTTAAAATTTATATAAGTTTACTTTTTATAATTTCAATCTTTCCCCTTGTAATGAATGTCCTGGCCCTTTGTACCCATACCAGTGACCAGGTTTGCATCTTGAAGTGTGGTTTTCTAGTTTTGCTCCNTATANAGTTTATCTGATNTGTTTATGTAATCCATAGCCTCAGTTAAGTCTCCCTTCTAAGTAGGTTCNTCCTTCCTTGGNTATATTAAAGCNCCCACTTGGATGAAAAGAGAAAACTGTCAGACTCCATGGAGAAGTAAAATCCACCCCCTATCTACATCTGAGGAATGTTTCAAGATCAACAGTTTTCTACCAAAAATTTTATCAGAATTATTAATAAAATAATACACATAGTTTCTTCCANAACTTTTTTCTTATGAACATGACAAGGAAAGATGGGAGAATAGACCATGTCTGATAATCTCAATGGTCACCTTTCATATCAAAATTCAAATCTCTGCAGAAACAAACACATGAGGACAGAAATGGAGAAAGATGAAAAGAACAAAGCTACACACATTAAGGTAAAGACCCTCAAATATGACACAGACATCCATGGCACTTAGTCACATTTGACTGTTTAACTGTCATTTGGAAAATAAGCCCTTTGGCCTGGGCTATAGTGTTCATATATCCGGTTTGAATTCCACACCTCTGTAAATACCAGCTGAAACTGCATTATAATTCTGATATGACAGGAAAATGCAGCAGAGAGTGGTCTGGATTTCATGTCTCATTTCACATAAGAATTTACTGGGTACCCACNCTATTATATTTTGATGTGAGAGGTGTGATGTTAACCCATGGAGAACATCTAAATGGTGAATGGATTTCTTCCCTTGCCTGACAACACCGTCTGCCATTCCAGCCCTGCAAAAAAAATGATGTATCTGTGGACTCCTGGGACAGAAAAATTCATCAGAGCTCCCAACTTCTTTCTCATAAACAACTGGTATTTTAAAGTTATTAGCATGGGAGTTGGACATTCAGGGACAGTTCATTTATCATCCAACGGCTGGTGAGGGTGCCAGGCCTTGTAGTCAGGCTCTGAAAAATGGGTCCCGAGTTCATCCACTGTTGCAGAACAGCTGCTCTTTCCCAAAGTTTAATCAGATTTCCTCGGCATCACATGCCTCAGGAAGGNGGTACCCACGTCAGACCTATAACAAGCCTGCTATGTAAATGCATTATGAAACCCAAGTAATGTGAACAGATTATATTGTCCAGGCCAAGAAGGATTTTAATTTGGGCCAAAATTGTGACAAAATATTGATTTGGCCTCTTGTTCCTTGGAAAAGAAAGTTATAGAAAATAATTCAGAACAGAGTACTTTAAATAAAAGATGTTTTATTTATGTTTATCCTGGTTGTGCAGAAGGAGAGTCAAACTTGAGTGTGTTAGAAATAAAACGTGCCTTATGATGAAAAAGTCTTAATCTAGAGTTTCAATTGTCGAGTTTTGCCTCTTTATTAGGTTGCTTGTTTTGTCCTCTAGTGTGAGACTCTTGACTTCCTTCACACTCTAAGTCTCTGATATCCACCAAAAATTCNGCATTCCATGTTTTCCATCACACTAGAANCTCTTAAGTCTTTGGGAACCTTGCCTGATATGAGGTCAAAGTCATGGTTTATTCTTGTCTTCTACAGCCTGCTACCTAATATGAACTACCATCTGCCACTAGGTACCATCCTATCAGTGAATGTCACTGGTCATGGCAGAGTCAGAAACCAGAAAATACTATCAATTCTCCCAACCATATACTGAAGGACACTAGAAGAGACAAACAATGGTTTTGCATCACGACAAAAGGACAGTGTATCAAGGAAGGATTGGTTAGTCANGGAGGAAGAATCATGGAACTGAGGACTGCAGATCACCATCACAGCTTTGTGCGGTGGAGAAAGGGACACTCCTACTACTACACTTTGGTGTAGTTTTGAATGACCCTAAATATTACTGTGTATTCAGGTGGTGGTTCCCAAGAACCCAAAATTTCAGGTCCCATTGGAAAGTAGCTTCTTTTGTATGAATGATGAAGATAAAGAAAATCAACGAACAGACCAGTGGACCTCTACCTGTCCCCATGTATACCATACACACCTCTAGTATCTGCTCCTATATGCAAATCAGGTGCAAGAAAGGCTGTTTGAAAAAANGTACGAGAAAGACCATATGATCTTTGGGGCTCTTGAAATCCCAATGACAGTAATTTCCTGTGGTGAATTAATAAAGTGGATGCTGATTAAGTATCCTGAGTAGCTTGATTCCAGGAAGAAAATGAACCCCCACCACACCAGCATGGNTATTCTCACCCATGGATCAGTAATTTCTTTTGTTAATTACAAGAACCCTGGTCCTACCTGCTGCCTCATGTACAGATTGCTGAGTGTATCTCATTCTCTTATGGCTGNTTTTTCTGGGTTTAGACTAGGGCACAGCATGGGGCCTCTAAGCAAGAGGACAAATTTTCAAACTGTGGGCTAAAATGAATGTGAAGCTCCTATTACTTAGTAATGAGGTGTGGCAGAAGACAGATCCAGCTTCCTAGCATGAGGTACCATTTGCACAGTCCAAAATGATGAGAGTACCTGCAATTTCATAGCAGACTTCCATTAATTTCAGCAACTCTGCACAAAGTAGAGAAGCATGGCCTGTTCACAGACCCACTTGCACCATTTTGAGAAATGTTTGGATGAGTGAAATCTGGAGTGTTATAATAAATAGACCTTTGCTGTGTCTCTCCTTGTCCACATTATCTCTCCTCCCACAGCTATCTAATATCCACTGTCTTTGAATATTGTAGTGGAATTTGGAGTCACTGTCTACTGATTCTCCCCTCTCTATTCATCTTCATTANACCTGCCACAGTCATTTCTCATTTTATCTANGGGTATTTCTGCCAATACCTGAGTATAATGTTCTCTGCTCTTCATTTCTTACTGAGTTAAGCTTCTTATTCCTACTTAATTATATCCCTGGAAAGATTTGCAACTCATGATATAAAGATAGTAAACTATATTTGAAAGTATATTTTACTTTTAGTTTTAAATTACATTTTTGTTGAATTTGAGTCCTGGGCTATTGTTTATTTCCTACCAGACCTTGGACACTCCTCTCTTCTTGGGATGCATTTACTCCTAGTGAGGACACTATTCCCAGGCAATTTGTACCTGTGAGTGACCTTCATACTAAGGACCTGATCTTACCTCTCTGGTTCTCTTAAGATTTGCACTTTATCTTTACTGATCTTTCATCTCACTGCACTTCAATCAATCATTCATTCTCCCCGCCCTTCTTAGTACTTCCTTAAAGGCCTTTTACATTTTCTTCTTATGTCCCAGTATGCCACTTAGAGTTTGATGCTTC
>LZPO01117327.1:48673-62634 GCA_001675575.1 Neotoma lepida
TTGGGAGGAGAGAGCTAAGATCGAGGAGCCAGAGAAGAAGGAGGACTCAAGGGGCCAGCCACCCAGCTACACAGCAAGTCATGGAGTAACAAAGTAAAAGTATACAAAAATAGAGAAAGGTAAAAGCCCAGAGGCAAAAGACAGATGGGATAATTTAAATTTAAGGAAAGCTAGCTGGAAACTAAGCTAAGCTAAGGCCAGGCATTCATAAGTAATAATAAGCCTCCATGTGTAATTTATTTGGGAGCTGGGTGGCGGGCACCCCAAAAGAACCAAAAAACCACCTACCACAGATGTGGCTTAATACGCACTCTGAAAACTTAGACCTTATTCAATTTATTTTCACCAAAGTTGCAATATCAAAGGATGGGGAGTGGGACTTCAGTGCAAGAGCCTCTGAATCTCCATGCGAGCATGCACCCAGTGCAAGAGCCTCCTGTGGGATGTCTTTCTGTATGCTGTGAATATGTGTTGCTCTGATTGGTTGATAAATAAAGCTGTTTGGCCTATGGCAAAGCAGCTTGAAGGCAGNTGGGAAATCCAGGCAGATAGACAGGAAGAGAAAGGAGGGGCAGGGAGATGCTGCTAGCTGCCACCATGAGAAGCAAGATGTAAAGTACCGGTAAGCCACAAGCTCTGTGGCAAAGTATAGATTTATAGAAATGGGTTAATTTAAGATGTAAGAGCTAGCTAGCAAGAAGCCTGAGCCATTAGACCATATAGTTTGAAAATAATATAAGTCTCTGTGTGTTTATTTGGGTCTGAGCAGCTGCGGAACCTGGCAGGACACAGGAAANCTTTCAATTACAAGAGACTCTGAAGCTCCATGAGAGCATGCACCCCCACACAGTGGGATTTTCCCAAGAATGGGAAAATCCCATTCTTGCTGTGATGCTTTTTNTTGTTTGTAACACGGAGAATTCATTTTTCTATCCTTCAGTTCCACATGCAGAAAAGAATGTTTTCTTTCTAAGCTAGAACATTTCTTCAAGCTTAGAGTAGCGCAGGGGCCTTTCTGTTTTTACACATCATGCCATGATGAGTACAGCAGCTACAGTTTTGGAAAGTTTGTTAGGCTTTTCCTCCAACTGATTTCTTCTCAAAAATAGACCATAAGCCAGCAGCCTCAGGCTGGGACAAGACTCAGATCTGACCAATCACCATGTCCTAATTCCCCTAGAGTATTGTGTGATCGCTCTAAAGGAGATCATCAAAAGCAGGCAGAGCCACTTGGAGATTTTCTGATTCATATGCAAAATACTGGGAAAATGAAGTATTGTTTTGAGCTCAAAATTGCCTATGCCTAGAGATAACCTCTCCTGATGAACAGAATAAGCCATCTACGTGTATGGGCAAACACAGAGGCTTGCCCTTAGAAAATCAGATGAGAGAAAAGAAACAGCNACATTGGATCCTTGAGGCCGGCATGCCCCAGTCAGCTCAACCCTGACACTTAGGCCAATGAATTCCTTTGCTTACATTAATTTTAATTGTGTATGTGTCACTTACTTATATACCAGTGAATTAAAGTACAATTGAATTGAGATAAAGAACCATCAATATGGATTCACAATATTTATTTATGTTTAGTAGACCATTTTGTCATATGTGGTGTGACACGAGAAAGCCAAGTTCCACATCGTGGGCTGAGTTCTGAAGAAGTAGCAAGCAAATGTTACATTTAATCTGAGAGTCAAGAGATGGAGCAGAGTCGTTGGAGAAAGCCAAGGTCAGAGCCTAGAGATCTGAAGAGGCATTAAGAGCTAGCGTNAAGGAGACCGCAAAGTCATGGTAAGGAAACAGAAATCTGAGGTCAGGAATGAGCAAAACCCAAGACAGCAGCAGTGGACAGGTGTGCAGTACCCCACTGGGACTGTCTGACTCAGAGCCACTGTCAGCTGAGGACAGTGGCCCTGGTCTTATTTAAAGAGCCCAGGGAGCCTTTTCCATACCTGCCATGTGACACCACCTAGTGTTGAAGAAATGACACTAGCTAGCATAGAACTGATTGCNTGGACAGGAGTCCTTAGGCAAAGTGAACCATACATTATTTTTCTTTTAATTATGTAACACATGAGTATATATCTAGACAGCCATCAGCCATCAAAAGAAATGCAATTCAGACTGATTATCAGTTTCCAAGCCAAAATCAATTTCTGAATCATCTTCGGAAAGATGTGTCAAGACATAAGGGACTTATTTTTAAGGTATGCAGGCTTTTGAGAAATANATCTCTGGGTTGTAATGGCAGTTTCTGCTCACTCTCATCAGCAAGGTGTACTTTCTCATCATGTCCATGTTTCCCAGCAGGAGCCAANGGGAGACACGGGGCTAATGAGAGTAGCTAACAGGGCTCTCCAAACAGTTGGAAGAAGCACAATAAAGACAATTAAACATACATCCTCTGGAAAGGCTGTTAATGAGAGAATTAATAACTGCCTCCACCTGCACCCGAAAAGACCCTAATTGATTCACTTGGTAATTATTGGAGAAACTGCCAAACAATTAGTTTGTGTTGTGGGGGACAGAGAAAAGTCTCAGCTANCTGTAAGGAGTTTGCATTCTTCTTAGAAATGATATTAGAATGGGATTTCCTTAGGGACCTATTTTTATGTCCAAACTTTACAGCTCTTCTGAATTGACTTTTAGAGAAATGTTTTCTTATACATATTAAATCTTGTCATAGTTATTATTTGCCCAACTTGCTGAGGGGAGGGATGGGTGACTGTAGCCAGGCAATCTATAGCTTGCATGTACAGGTGCTGAGCACATTTTGGTGAATGGCTGGATAATAACTCAAGGTTCCTCTTAGTTCCATGGCTGAGTCTCATAATATCCCATTAGCTTTCATGTTAAATTCCCCTTAAGAAGCATGGATCTTAAGGATTGTGGTCTTTCAAAATATCACCTGTGGTCAAGTGCCAAGTATTTACTGGCATCACACTTTCTGTGACGTTTTCTAGCAAAAACTTCCAAGTAGCACGGTGCCCTTATTGAGAAAGGGAAAATTGCTGCTGTTTTTCCCTCTTTTAATGAGCTGCACTGAACTTCCTTATCAGTATTTGCTTTACAAGGAATAAAGGAATTTAGTGTGTATTTATTACCCTCTGAGAGCCTGCTCTCTACAGAGGTCCTTAGTTTATCGCTAAGAAAACTTGGAGACATTTATACACTGTGGAATTATTTCCAAAGAACATGTTCCAGCACAATGCTGTACTTACCACTTTTAAGTATATAAATTATATTTGTATGGAAATAGCATATATTTGATATATGATATACAAGTAATTTAAACACAAATAACAAAAAGTACTTCACNGTGTCTTTATAATTCTATGTAAAATAAAGAGATAACATAAAATATGTAATATATATATAATGTAATTATTGTAATATACATAATTTGTCTGGTTAGGGTTTTTTTTGTCAACATGACTCAATGTAAGGTCACCAGGGAAGAGGAACTTCAGTTGAGAAAATACCTCCAAGAGATTGGCCTGGAGGCAAGTCTGTGGGGGTGTTATCTTGATTAATGATTGATATGGGAGGGCCCAGCCCACTGTGGGCAGTATCACACCTGTCTCTTATACACATCTAGATGTGTATAAGAGACAGAGATTATACAACAAAAAACAAATTGAGCAAGCCTGCTGTGGGATGTCTTTCTGTATGCTGTGAATNTGTGTTGCTCTGATTGGTTGATAAATAAAGCTGCATTGATCTGTGGCAAGGCAGCTTAGAGGCAGGAGGGAGATCCAAACAGATATATGGAGAGAAGAAAGGAGAGGAACAAGAGACACCAGCTGCCTCAGTGGAAGGAGCAGCAAGATGCCAGCAGCCACAATCATGTGGCAACTTACAGATTACTAGAAATGGGTTAAGTTATAAGAGCTAGCTAGCAAGAAGCCTGCCATAGGTCATGCAACTGGTAACTAATATTATGCCTCTGAATGATTATTTTGTAAGTGACTAAGGGACCGTGGACCTGGGCAGGACTGGAGGAACCTTCCAGCTACACAAGCCAATTAGCACCATGCCTTGACAGTCCCTGCTTCTTTCTTGCCTCCAAGTTCTGGCCCTGTTTGAGTCCCTGACTCCACNCAATAATGAACTGTGCTCAGGATATGTAAGCCAAATAAACCCTTACCTTGGCAAGTTGCTTTGGTCATGGTGTTTATGACAGCACTAGAAAGTCAACCAGGACAGAAATATTACATAAGTATATCTGTATCTACATATAGTTAGTGGTCTTCGTTTTAATTTATTTTTTGAGACAAATTCTCATTGCATAGCTAAGGATGACCTTAAATTTGCTTTGTAATTGGTTGGAATTCTGTTGTCAATCTAGATCTTACTATATATTTAATTTTCTTAGCATTTACTAAGTACAGATATTACTATTTATTATATATGAGTACTATAAGTCAGGGTGCTTTGTTTGCATTAAAATGCATTATGCATATTTTATATCAATATATTACCTTCTCTATTATTTTTAAATGTGTGGGATGGGTGACATCAATGCACAAAGTTTGCTGAACCACCTGGCAACCATTGTACTCAACTTCATGGGCTCAACTACTCTTTAGGATAAATTTCCAGAAGTGTAGTTCCTGATCACATGACTCAAAGTTTAATGACTCTTACTAAATACTGCTAAATTATCTTTGTAAAACTTTTATCACTTTTCTCTTTTGTCGGTAACATAGGAGGGTTCCNGNTTCTCAGATGCCACCTCTATGGGTATGAGTATGCCATCTTGAGTTTTTAAGATTTGAAGATTTTCTAGTTTAAATAACACTAGGGGTTATTTAATTTTTCATTTATTATTAGTGAAGTTGATCTTACTCATAGTTACTGGCCATTAGAGTTTCTCCTTTTTGTTTATTCTCTTAATGCTTTGCACATTGTTCTATAATGCTTACCTCTTATTATTGATCTTTGCTGATGAGAGGAACAATAGAAGCTAACGTTTGACAATGTATTGAGTGCAACAAGCTAGGCCTATCTAATCTAGTGAGGTACGTGCTGCTACCATCCCTCATCCCTGAAAGGCAGCTATAGCACCAAAAGGTTATATAACTTACCCAAGATAACTGTCTGAGTCACTTTTCTATTGCTGTGACAAAACACCATGACCAAAACAACTTACAAAAGAAAGCATTTAATTTGGGATTCATGGTTCTGAGGGTTAAAGTCCACGACCATCATGGTGGGGAAGCAAGGCAGCAGGTATGCAGACATTGTACTGGAGCAGTAGCTGAGAGCTAACATATTGAGACAACAACCANGAGGCAGAGAGAGCTAACTGGGAATGGCATGGGCCCTTTGAAACTACAAACCTGTCTCCAGTGACACACCTCCTCNAAGAAGGCTACACCTCCTAATTCCAAACAGTTATACCAATTAGGGACCAAGTATTCAAACATGAGTCTATGGAGGCCATTCTCATTCAAACTACCACAGTAACTTATCTAAATGTTCAATATTGAGGAGGTTAACAAGTCACCATGCATATTATAAAGACCATTTGGCTTTCTTTGGTCAGTTTGGCTAGAGGTTTATTAATTTTGTTTATCTTTTCAATGAGCCAAATTTTTGCTTGATTCTATGTACTGTCTTTTTTTCTTAATCTCCCTTAAAGACTGCCTTTTTATTATTTTCCATTAACTTTTTTTTTAATTTGACTTTTTTCCCTTAAGACCTTGAGGTGCATCATTAGGTTATTTATTTGAGATATCTGTGTTTCATTTTTTATCAATATATGTGTTTAAATGTTTTTTTTCTTAATTTTTTGGCTTTATTTATTCACATCTCCCCAGGAAAAGAGGCTGTACAGCGAGCAGTTACAACTTTAATATATTTCAACCTCTGTTTCCTGATTTGTCAATGTTAGCCAATATATCTTAATTACATAAGATATTGCTAATGGGAGAAATCATATGTAAAGATGGTTATCCTTTATATTCTTTGGATCATAAAATTCCATATATGAGGGACTACTTCATTAGAAGCAGGTCAGTCAAATGAAAACAGAAAGCTGTATAGGTAAGGCAATAGAGATTGATATGAATTATAACATAAATAGAACAGTATTTCTGTCACAGTTTTCCTAGATTATAGAGATGCAGAGATTTTTCAACTGTATTGCTTTATTTATTGCTCAGAATAACTTTTTAATGTATACTACACAACTAACAATTTGTGGGTAAGCAAACAAACACAGATGACTGTGGCCATATAAAACTGTTGTTCTGGTATGCTAACTTTTGTTATGTTTCTATCCAGTATTTACTTTTCTTCATTCATGGCAATTTTACTTGAACAATAATTCTGCTTTCCCCATCTCAACTCATTTGGTTTCAAGTGAAGTCACTTACGGCCTTAACCTTTTCGCACATTGCTTAGATGGGTGAGTTATGCAGTGTCTCCCTGGTCTCATTGAGTAGCCCTAAGGNAGTAACTGTTTAGAATCCACAAGGTGTAGCAAAACTTAAGGCTGGGAATGATGGGGCAATGGTTCTTGCTTTGTTCTGAAGNATGAGGCAGTCACCTCCTAACCAAAAGGGGAAACTCACCATGAAGGACTGAGTGGGGGAGTCCTGCTCATTTCCTGGGGCTCTTTACTGAGCTATTTCTATGGCTGCTGTTCACTTCCATCAGCTCACAGTCTGTTTGCTTACAANGGTTGAGTTGGTTCTGGGAAAACTGTACTGATTGCACACTTAATTAATGGGGTTCCTGACACCAGATCTGACTTCTAATTATGGCTTCTTTCGACTCTGCCATGCTGCCTCTGAAATTAATGTCTTTGTTTAGGACTCAAGCACACATACCCCCTCTAGATCTCTTTGCTCTGTCTTTTGCCTCCTTTCAAAGTCTATTTAACAACTTTTAGAAAGGCAAATCCATCATGTAGAATTCATTCATTTTGAGTCAGTATGCACACATTTGGAAAGGATATTCAATATACTAGAAATCACAATATGGGTCAGAGATAAGCTAATTTCAGAACTTTTGTGTTAATTGAAGCTACTTTTATTTCAGGACAAAGAATTGCTGGATCATTTTAAACCATAGAAACATAATACAGCACTCATCATCTTGTGCTGTGTAGAAGAGATGGGAAAATCAAATTCAATTATAAATCAATTCTCTGAAATTGAGAGGACATTTAACTAAGAAACAGTATTAATTATAATAGTTTGCTTCATAGACTATCAAAGAAAAGCATCTTTAATAAAAATGTCACTAAATATTAGAGCAAACTATTGTTATAATATTAACAATTAAAAATGCAAAGTATTAAATGAATGGAATGAATAGTTAAGTAAAATTTTATGGCCAATGAAGGGAAGGTAAATGCAAGCCTATTTCCAAAAGGCTTTAGAGACCCTGTCAAGGGCCATAGTTGCCAATGATTTGGGTTTATTATGGTAGTCTCTATTAATCCATGGTTTTNCTTTTCTGTGGCTTTATTAATCCATTGTCAAGTCCAATGAAATTATTAAACAGACGCTTCCAAAAGTACATAGTTGGCAACTTTTAAGAGTCCTTTGCTATCATGTATAGTTATAAATGTTCTATTTTATTATTAGGCATTGCTCTTAATTGTCTATTTTACCTAACCTACGAAATTAATCTTTATCACAGTTATACTTGTATAGAAAGGAAACATTACATCTGTAGGTTTCAGTATGATACTTTTAGATAATTATGAAAATCTTGAAATGTAACCCTTGTGGATAAAGGGAAAGACAATGTATACCCAACTTCACATCAAAATTTAAAACTTTTATTTTTCCACGATGCTTGCAAAAGAATAGCCCTATAGCTATTCTTTTTGTGAAAAACTTTGGTGGTAGGGGTGGAACCCAGAGCCTTGTTACATGATAGTCAAATGCCCTACTGCTGAGCTATACTCCCAGTAATTATCACTGTTCTTAAACTTGAAAACAACCCAAGTGTGGTTGACATATTGTGTACCCCAATAAGCTTTCCTGGGTTCAGAGAACAGAACAGCCACTAGATAGACATAGAGGCCAGAAAATGGTGGCATACACACTTTTAATCCTAGCATTCCAGAGGCAGAGATCCATCTGGACCTTGGAATTCAAGGCCACACTGGAAACAGAGCCAGGCATGATGGCACACACCTTTAATCCCAGCACTCGAGATCTCATGTCTTGCTTGGGAAAGACACATGCCTTTAATCCCAGGAAGTGATGGCAAGAAGCAGAAAGGTACATAAGGTGTGAGGACCAGGAACTAGAGGCTTTTTGGGCTTTTTAAGCTTTTAGCAGCAGTTCAGCTGAGATCCATTCTAGTGAGGACTCAGAGGCTTTCAGTCTAAAAAAACAACATCAGCTAAGGACTTGGCAATGTGAGGCAATGTCTCTCTGATCTTCCAGCATTCACCCCAATATCTGGCTCCAGGTGTTTTCAATTAATAAGACCGTTTAAGATTCATGTTACACCACGGGACACCTTGTTTTAGAAGAGGTGGGAATGGGGGTGGGTTGAGGGGGGGAGCTGCGGGGCGGGAGGAGGGAGGAGAGGGGGATCTGAGGTTGGTATGTAAAAAGAGTGGAAGATCTTTTTAATAAAAAAAAAGAAAAAAAGATTCATGTTACTCTTACATCCAAGGGTGAAACTAAGAAAGGCAAAACATAAAAGAAGTTTTTATTTGTTTTTTTTTTAAATAAATACTTTAAGTATATATACTCTGCTCTCAAAAGTTACTGTCTAGAAGTCAAACACACATGTAACTCCAATGCCAACTAGAAAGGAGTTGATAGCATTGGGAAGTCTAGGTTCTATTTGTGAGCTGGTGGATCCTGAAGGAAGATACTGGGGTGAGAGTTGGAAGATGTGCTTAGGCGGAACCAGAAGCTGGGAGTAGGAAAAGGGATTTTTGTGTGAAGGCTTAGATCTACCACCCAGAGGCTATCAAGTACTGTGTGGTTCAGTACAGAGGCAAAGCAAGGAGGAGGTATAAATGAACTGTTAATGAGAAAGTCAAGGAAAAATCTTTAAGTAATGTTGAAATAGGGTTTCCCTAAGGGAGATGGAAATGGTTGGAAGAGAGGTTGAGATGGGTATTAGAAGGAGACGTGAACAAGAAATAACATGAAGAGATCATTATATAGGATCTAAACTAAACTGAAGAAGCAAGAAGTACCAGGCATGATTCTCTCCCATTGAGNGGGCCTTAAGTCCAATTGGACAACTGTTGGTTGCTCCCAATATAAAAGTGCCACTATCATACCATTCAGGATGTCTTACAAGGCTGCTCATTGTTGTGGCTGGGAGGCTTTACAGCTCGGTAGGTTATTAATTGCTTTTCCCCCTTGGCGCCTTGCACCTTCTGATACTATGGAAGTTAGTTCTTAGGGAAGAAGCTTGCAGATTAGTTCCAGCTCAATTCCTCCAACCTAGCTAACTGACCACGGCTTGACAGGTCATAGAAACGGGAATAGAACTCACTACTGCAATTTTCCTAAACCAATGTAATTTCTGTTTTCTCAACTACTTAAACCCACAAACAAGTGTAGCTCTTATCCCTCATCAAAGAAGCTTCTTCTGAAACAGATGCAGATGATACGAAGATTCACAACTGATCAAAATGCAGAGAATAAGTGACCATGGGGTGCCCAATTCCAACTGATACATCTACAGCACAACCCCCATACCTGAGGCTTAAGGAAAATTACAGAAGAGGGGAAATACTGCAAAAGCCAGAGGGACTAGAATGCCCANCTATGAGCTAATGTCTTCTAGACATGGCGGTAAAGCTGCACCTATGAAATCTCAGTATGTTGCCGAAATAAGACCTGCATAGTGAGAGAACCAGTTGACATCCCAATGTGGATGAGAGGTATTTCCCAAGGCCCTTCCCCTAGATGAAAAGCTATAAGCAATCAGTAGATGGTGAGAGAGGGAGTATCAGTTTTCTCCAGGGAGAGCCACTGATGAGTTTTTAATGCCAAGTGGTCAGCCTAAACACATGTACATATGAGCAACACTAAATTGATTCAGTAGGTTGTACATGTATGTATATATAACATATATAATAATATAATGTATATAATAATATAACATATATAATTAAAGATGAGGTCATGAATTAGAGAAGAAGTAGGGGGACATTAAAGGATTGGATGGAGAGAGGAAAGGATAGAAATTATATATATATATATATATATATCATACTCATTATAAAATTCTCCAAAATATTTTTAATAAGAAATAAGTGAACAAGTAAAAAGAAAACCACATGGAAAACAGTGTAAGGGGAGACAAGGCAAGCCATAGGAGATGCTGGTAGACAGAGAGGCCAGAGCTAGACCATCACACACACACACACTAGCTGAAAGTCAAAGAAATTCATGNCAGAGACCCTGGAAATCCTCATGTATGGACTTCGGGCAGACAAATAGTCTTCCTCAGATATAGTTTTATTTTAATAGGAACTCACTGGGTTTACACTGCACAGTACCAGAATAGCGAAGCTGAAGATTGCAGGGCTTCAGCTAGAATGTCAAGTGTCTCCTGCCCAGAAAGAAAGACACCTTGTCAAGATACATGTATTAGACATACCTTATGGCTGTGACCAAAATACCTGAAAGAAACAGCTTGGGTATGGAAAGATTAATTTTGTATGGTTGCCAAGAGTTTGTGGCTGCCTGACCCATGAACATTGTGTCAGCAGGGGCACATGGTACAAATGTCCCTGACATACGGGAAGCAGAGAGAGAGAGAGAGAGAGAGAGAGAGAGAGAGAGAGAGAGAGAGAGAGAGAGAGAGAACAGGAAGGGATCAGGATCTACACCATCAAGGACCAGACCCCAGGGATCTACCTCTTCCATCTGCATTCTACCTCCTAAAGTTTCCAGACCCTCCCCAATATCACCATAAACTTTATTCCTGGGGGCGGGAGCACTCACTTTATGGTTAAGATTTATTTAGACATGCATAGTTGGGTTAGGGACGCTTAAATGGACTTGAGATGGAAAACAAACAGTGTCCAGTGCCCCAGGCTTATACTCAACAGGGCGACATTCATCCCCAAGTCCTTATTTTTAATGGGAGCCACTGTGAGTGGCAGTGCTGGGCAGAGGCCAAGCCTGCCTTGGATGGAGCTGCGTGGGTTGCCCAGCTCTTTTGTGCTTTAGTCGTTTTGCTTGGCTTGGCCTTTTACAATTTGGCAGCACAGGAAGTAAAAATGAGGGACTCAGCAGATTTTTCCATTTTTTTTCTTCAAATATTCCTTTAATGTTAATATTTCTGGGACAAGGATTCTTGGTGTCCTAATTAATTGTTTTTGATGTTTCTTTCAAAGCATCCTTTTGCATTTGTGACTGTGCCCAAGGCTTTTGATTTTATTTATACATGCTAGTAGCTANCTGTGACACAGAAAACCCTGTGTGTCTCTGTGGCCAGGTAAACGTGAATTCAGAGGCAACTTTGGAGGTAGGCGGTCTTAAGAAATGTCAACTGACAAACAAAGAAAACTGGAAAACTAGCTGGCAGGGCTGCCAAGCTCTGCGTGCTTCTCACTCCCCTCCCTGAGGTCTGCCTTAAAAATCTTTTGTTACTTCACAATACATTTTCAACTGCATTTGAAGTAATTAACGCCGGGAATAGGATTCTGTTGTCACATTTAATTATCAGATAGCTGCTTTCCTTGGGGATAGATGACAATTGCCCAAAATGTTGGTCTTAATCTAAAACCACAGAGAGACCTCTGACACAGTGAACGCTGCCAGAGTGGCATTTATTAAATATAAATGGCTACATGTCTAAAGAGGAGCTGGAGAAAGAGTGCTGGCTCTCTTGGGAAGAAACTCTTCAGCACAAAGGGAAGTGGTACCCGCACTCAACTGAAGCAGCTTCCAGGTCATGTGTACATGCGTGTGAGGGGAAGAGTTAGCGACCTGTGCACCCCTTAAAGNGCTGAATCTGCGTGGAGAATGTAGTGTTGTGACCCTGAGTTCTAGGATNCCATCTGCCAAAAGCTAAATTCCGGAGTTTCTGCCAGTCTGTTAACTGGAAAGCAACTAGTGGGAGGAAAATACTAAGTGGTAATGATTTGAAATGAGGAAGCTCATTTCCATGCATCTTAGGAACCTTCAGTGAATCAACTAAATATATGCACTGAGAAAAAAAAATGTTCCCCTCTGGGTAGTATCTTGTAATAAGCTGGGAGTGTGAAAGCCATTAACAGTATTAGATATTAGGTGCCTAATGAATTGTGCCCATTATTGGAGCTCTTCTGTGACAACAATTCCTTAAAAGCTACAAAGCGCCTGTATCTCTCTGTCATGGAGAGAAGATACTATTAAAGACATCAGGAATTACCTCCAGTAGCAATCGTGATAAAAGGAATGAGGTGAGATCCGGGACTTACTATGTGAGGACTATGGCCACCGCATCATTCAGCACACTCTCCCCAAACAGCAGTGTGTACAGGTCGGGGTCCACGTGTAGTTCATGGAAAATGGCCAACACTGTCACTAGGAAGACACACAAAGATGACAAGTTAGCTAGGTNACAGCCATGAGATTTGCCTTCGTTGTCATTCTTNAGAAGCCTTCATTAAGTACTGATCTTCTCAAACTCACCTCCATACCGACAAGAAGTCTTCATTCAAAAGTAATATAAAAAAAGTAATAGATTACGTCATTCTGTTTCCCAGGGCAGCTGTCCTGTCCATTCCATGCTTACCTTCCAGTGATGCCTCTCTGCACACCCAGCCCACCCTTTGCTGCTCTCCTCAAGTCACACTGAACTTGCTGCAACTTCCCAAACACACTGAGGTTTTAAACTATTTTTTTTGCATTTGATTCCTCCTAAAAAGACAGAAATGCCTTTGGCATTGACTTCCACCATTCCCTCATTCCTTCTATGTGCTTCCCAATTCACACACACACACATACGGGGGTGCATACACCTATATTCTTGCTTCCAAAGATCTTTTTATTCATTCTTTAAGAGTCTTGAAAGGTACTCCGTCTCAATCTCTGATTTTCCCAGCTTTGAATTGGCTCATTCCTTTATGATCCTAGCATTTGGATCAAATCACAGACTCATAGAAGGGACTGAGTTCCCTGGGAATAGGGTCCAGTTTGCAACCCTGGATATTTATTTGACCAATTATTTGATGCATGCATGAAGGAATGGACAAATGAATATTCCTATGGAAGGAGAGGCAACCAGATACTGGCTCTCATTTACTCCTAGGAGCACATTCAGCCATAAAAACAGACTCAGTGTTCTCCAGAGCAGGACTTGCTCAGTTACTAGATGCTGTTTAGCTCTGAGCCCTTGTCAATTGATCAGGGCAGTAGACGCCATTCACTGACTTTGTGTTCCTCAAAACTACCTGGTATCTACATATTCAAAACAGTTATGCAAGGTGTGAATAGCATTCATTAGAAAAATGATCCACGGAATTGATTGCCAAGAGGGGAAGAGAGTGGTACAAAATGATACTGATGGCAAAAATTCTAAGGCAGAATGGGTATTTTCACTTCTGTTCTTTCCTCTCCTATTTCATGAAGTGTGAGGCCAATACGTATATGGTAAACAAAGTGTTAGTGGGGTGGGCAGGGAAGTGAGTTAAGTGTGAAGGTTTTGCGAGTAATCATGAAATTTGGAAGTTGCCCTGTCTGCCACAGTAGCAAACAACAGAAGGTCTTTAATAAGAGGGTTGGCACATTCTGGTTTGAANTTGGACATAAAGCTCAGATATCAGTGCAGAGGCAGAATAGAGAGGTGGCTTCAGGGCTCCCTAGTAATTCCAGTAAAAGATGGGTTGATCCAAGACAGGGAGAGATGTAGATTCAGGCCCCAAGCTCTTTTACACACACATGCACACACACACACACACACACACACATGCACACACACAGGCACATACACACATACTATAATTAACACATAATTTGTGTTTAGCAAAA
>LZPO01117328.1:5565-21319 GCA_001675575.1 Neotoma lepida
TGGGTGGCATCATTCCTTGGCAGGAAGTCCCGGGGTGTTTAAGAAAGCAGGCTGAGCAAGCAATGGGAGTAAGCCAGTAAGCAGCGTTTCTCTATGGTTTCTGCTTCAGTTCTCACCTTCAGTTCCTGCCCTGACTTCCTAGATGATGGACTGTGATATGAAACTGTGGGCTGAAATAAACCCTTTCTTCCTCAAGTTGTTTTTGGTCATGGTGTTGATCACAGCAAACAGGTTTGAAACTTTGGATATAATCCTCATATCGAGTTGTTGTTTTTTTGTTTTCTCTGAATAAAAAGATGATAGATAATTTAATGTAAAATTTCCCTATTGCTGTCAGGTATGATGGCACACACCTTTGATCCTAGCCTTCAGGGGACAGAGGCAGGCAGATCTCTCTGAATTCCAGGCCAGCCTGGTCTGTATTGTGAATTTCAAGCTAGCCACATCTACATAGTGAGGCCCTGTCTCAATATGAAATTTCCCTATTTCCTATTTGGGCTGATAGGTTAAATATACACTTGATAAGAAATATGTGGGTTTTGTTTTGTTTATTTTGTAAGTACTTTGTCAAGGTCTTCTGCATGCTATGCCAATGAGCTATAGTCCAACCTCCAAGAAAAGCAGTTTGGTATCTTTGTTTGATATCTTTTCTTTTTAACAGAGATTAGGCAGAAAGTGCTGAATCCTTCTGACCCACTGGAGGCAGCTTATATAGGTGTGTCCTATTCTAAAGAGTTCTAGGTGGCATTCAAATGTACTTACCAAATGCTAAGATTGATTGCACATGTCTGCTGCAGATGAAGGAGTGGCCACTGAGGAACAACAAACATTTGCCATTTCTACTACTGACAGGCACCAGCTGTGAGCTGCAACTGTTATACAGGAACACTGCATTTAGCTAGAACATGATTGCTTACCTGCTAGAATTCAAAATAACCAAAATTTTGCATAAAAGTCCAGATTTCCAGCCTCTGTGGAGATTGTATCCACCTGGCCTGCTAGCAACATCTGGTGCACATAGGGAACAACATTTCCCTCAGGCAAGATCATGCTTCCCACTTCACCTCAGTGTCCTGCTCCCTTGTACATTCTAAGAGCTGTTTCTGACAAGTCCCAGTAAGCATTTAGGCTGTGACTCAGGTCTGTGCACATCCTCTGTCTTCTGTGTTCATGTTCCCCCTGGAGAGACAGCATAGTTGGTCTAGAGGGTACTATCCTGGGAAGCAAGGGTCAGTCTTCCTGTTTAGTGCTTGTGTGACTTTCAAAAAGACAGTTCAATTCTCTCCCTGGCTGACTTTGTCAGTCCTGAAACAGGGAGAGGTATTCCTTACAGGTTGTTCATGGACCAAATGTGATGCTGGGTTCCAAGGAATTCCCAGTGCAATGTGTAATGTGACAGATTAATAGTGATGTTAAAAGTCACAGTGACTATTTAATACATACAAATGAAAATAGTGACACAGCAACCTATTATCCCAGCAAATAGTAGGGTCTCGAGCAAACCTCATGCTTCCTAAAAGACATTTGGTTCTGGGTAAGTGGATATACCAGAACTAGGCTGAGCATAGTGGTGCATATTTGGAATTCCAGCACTCAGGAAGCTGAGGCAGGAGGATGGCTNTGAGATCAAGGCCAGCCTAGGCTAAATTTTAGCTTCTGGGCTAGCCAGGATTACAGAGTGAGACANTGTTAATAAATAAATACTAAAAAGAATGAGTTCCACTGATGCTGAGTTTGTTCCATCTATTAGGATGAATGAGATGAAATTANTACTTTTCTAGGTCAAAGTAGGGGAAAGTAGCAGTTTTATATGGTTTCATCTATTGTGAGAAAGTTTGGAGTGGGTCACCAAGAACTGATGAGGAGGCTTGCAAAGACCTGGACTAGAGCAAGCCTGTCCTATGCTCCACAGCTATGTCTAGAAACAAATAGCCTACAGTAGCCTGGCTACCAGGAGCCTGATGAACAAGCAAAGCACCTCAGCAGATACTAGCCTTGTCATGCCTGTGAGTTAGTAGGCCATAAAAACACACCTTACCCCATANATGTCATTCTTCAACAAATACAGCCATTTCTGGTGTCTGCTGAAGTCCACAGCACTGGAACATCTNGAAGAGAAGAGAAATGGTTTTAGCCAATTCTCNAGTTATTGTCTGTGTGGATGATCATCAGTCTATTTGTTAACATGTAAATATTAACATTAAGCATAGTACAGTTACCAGGTTGTGGCTCCAGACCAAGAAATAAATCAGCTTATTATTCAGAGCAATGTAACATAATATAGTAAAAATAAATCCCAGTTTCCATTTGAAGATCTTATCTTTTGGCGCTGACAGCTGGAAAGGAAGTTAGATTTGTTTTTATCATACAGTCTAGATGTGGCTTCAACTTAACTTTTTCATCTTGANTATGACTAAAAATTACTCTTGTTCATTTCTACCTCAGCTGCCAGGGCTCACTTTTGATGGTGTCTTCATATCCCCCCCTCTTTTTGTACCATTTTCCACTGNGGGTTGTCACCAGACCTCTAAGCAAGAATGGTAATTTGTTAAAGTGTAAGAAAATGTCCTTAAATCCTTAAGGGCTTGTCAGAGTAGAGAGAATTTAACTGTGTGATATGGGCAAAAAAATGTAGAATCAATGATGAGAATAAATAAGGACCAGCAGGCATTCTAAATTGATATTGACATTGCTCCATGATAGCACTCTCTCTCCCCCATTACACCTGTCTTGACGTTGCAGCAGTGCTGAGGCTCACTTACAATATCAAGAGACGGGCTTGACCAGCACCAGTGCTGGATAGGTTATATATTGGTTTCTTTTATGGTTNGGCAGCTAATGTCTTCAAAGCTATAATTTCTATTTTAGTCTAAGGTTTCTTAAAGATGTAGAGATTTTCTTTGTTTGAAAATAACAGATGGGAATATCAGACAAAGCAGACTGTCACTGATAACATGCTTAGTGTCACTCAAAACAAGTGTGTAGTGGAAACACCAGTGAGATTATCTTTTTTCTTTTCTCTTTCTTTCTTTTTTTGTGAAAAAAATGTTACCAGTTGAAAAGAAAGAGTGTTAAAGCAGGGGACCCAAAGAAAGGCATATGGATATTTCTAGAAAGGAATGTGTGATATGCATCTCTTAAGGTTTTCTAAATCAAAATTCTATGTAGACCAGCCTGAGGTGTTGGTTAGAAGGTCTGAGCCCTGGGTGCTAGCTGTGACACTCTGAGTGGCTGATATCCAGCTGGGCTGGAGCATGGCCTTGCCCCAGCTCTTCTGCCCTTGTAGCTTTAACCTGATGGCAAGGCAAAGCTCTAGCTTGGCTGTTGGAAAGTTGGAAAGCATTTTCATTTCTCTGATGCCTCTCAATGCTGATCTCTTTGTTATCTGTCCAGTTTTAAAGCAGGCCATTACATCTACCAGAGCTGAAAACAAACCTGTCCTGTCACATTTGATAGCAGTTTGAAATTAGTGGTGAATTGGATGTGAAATTAAGTGGTTGTGTGGACAAGCAGCCTGCACAAGCAGATCCTTCATGCAAAGCGATAGACTTTCAGGTGGATTTATTAGATGAGCTGAGGCAATGCATCCTGGACCTAGGCATCCCTGTTTGATGGAACATTCATTTCCTATNTGTGCTTCTTTCTTTTCTGCCACAGTTTGTCAGCATCTGCTTGTTTTATAGTCAGGGGCTCCTTGAGGCATTTAACAAAGGGCTGTATTTTCTGTAGACCCTTTTCCTGGAAGCAAAACAATGTGGAGGTCATAGTAACCCCCTCTGCCTTCCAAAGGTGGGGGCTGTGTATGGGGTAGTGGAGGCAGACTCTGAATATATCTTGTCACAGTGTGTCTTGTGAGAAATACAAGTAATAATATGGAAATACTACTATTTTAAAAGGAAAAAAATTCTTTCCTGAGCATGGCTCAGCAGCATTTTTATATGTTTATTACGATTATTTTAGTGTGGTATTTGGTGAATTAAATTTGATGGTGCATTTTTTGTCAGAAAACCTGAGAAGTATTGCCTNAAATAATCATTAAAATGTCATGTTGTTAATTGGGAGCATTACATAAACTAAATCTTCAGAGAGGTTGTTCTTGAGAACAGGACAGGCATGCCTTGAGCGGAGAGCTAGCTATGTGGGTCTTGACAGAAGTAGGATTATCTGGTGTGTGTGTGTGTGTGTGTGTGTGTGTGTGTGTGTCCACAAAACAGAAGAGTCCCCAATATTTTTGAAGATACAAGTGCAGGGCACCTGTTTACCACTGCAGTTTCTGATGACTTGGGAACATACAGTACCTTCCTCTCTTCTGTGGTAGTTTCAGAAGTNCTGGGTCAGAGTGGTTATCCTAAGTCTCTTCTAGCCTCATTACTGGAAATGGAAATCAGTAGCTAAGGGAAATTGTTTTAGATCGCCTCAGAAATAGGCAGTGGTCAATTAAGGTAAAGGAGACCTAGTTTGTGAAGAGACAAAGAAGANGAGAGGTCACAGTCTTCACATTAGAACAACTTGCACCTCTGTCAGGACCTCAGGCCAGCACAAGGCTAGGCACATGGCATGATTCAGACTAGTCTGTATCTTCCCAACAATATCACAACGATGTGTGACAATTATACCTGACATCACCTGGATGCTCCTTTGGGCCTGACGCTAAGTGTCATGACTGACATNCATTACCTGGATTAACAGTTACACATACCAAATTTATAAATTAAATGTGGGTCATGTTTTTTTTTTTTTTTCCTTCGTGATGAAATAGAAGCCTGGGAAGGACAAGTCATTCACCTGAGGGTAAAGAAGCTAATATGTGAGACTTGGATGTAAAAGGACACACTCTTAACATTGTACCCTAACGTGATGTCCGTAAGACCTTGTTAGGGTTTCTAGTGCACAGTTATTTAAAAATNCTTTCTGTAAGCTGGACAGGACAAACTCATGTCTGATACAGTGGCTGCTGGCATGGTACCTGGAANACAACATATTCATTAATCTTTGTTGGGAGGTAACAGAAAAATGCAGAACCCCTAGTCTACACTGAAAGCTCTNAGTGGACATGGCTTTGCCCATAACCTTGGCCCTCTTNGTTACTGCAGGAACAGACCTCTCTGTGGTAGACAGGGATATAGTTGTGGGCCAGGGATGTGACTTAGATAATGGTTTAAGTGTGCCATTCCCAAGATCNTGTACTAGAGTCTTGATCCCTGTTCTGGCTAATAATTTTTAGCCCCACCTATACACCATGAGCATGCACACTAATTGTGCATAAGGATTTATTAATAACAGAAAAGGAGGACATGGAGTTGGGAGGGAGAGAGGGTGGTTGGAGTTCGAGGGTAGAACTGAGGGACAAAGTATTGAATGGATATGATCAAAATACTTTGTATAAATTATGAAAATTTCAAAACAAAAATAATATTNAAAAAGAAGAAGATAGGCCTAGTGAGAGGTAGTCATGGGAGGGCTACCCTTAGAAGTGATTTAATGTAGTTCTTTCAAGAATGAATTGCTGTAANAACATCTCTGGATTGCCCCCCACAACTCAGCCTGTTCACAACATACTATAGTATGTTTTTGAACTTTTGCTAGGGTCAGCTGTAATATTTTTTATTGCCTACAATGAAGATAAGATTGACATATATAAATTTAAATCGATGAGATTTTATCAGTCAAGAAGGAGAAATTGGATAGAGTTCTTCAGGTACACTGAGTACATGGACATTTTGGTCCAGAGGAGTGAGCAAGATTTGATAATGGTTCTACCAGTGATCTCAGAATGTGTCCTATCTACAGTCCAGGCTTTGTGTCNGTCACATCTGAAGGGAGTATACATGAGAGTGCCATGGGTCCTATAAAGGAGAGATGCAGCTGTTACCACTAGCTTTTGTTCTCAGTGGTGAGATTACATTAGCATCCTAGGCTCCTGTCCAAATTCATGATGGTCTTAAAGGATTTTGAGACAGTTAATGGGATCTTTGGCTGCACTGATAATTTCAGAGTGTCCAGAGCAAGAGAGGAAAGACAAAGCACTAGTTTATTGAGCACTTCTCAGAGAGTGGATGAAGGACTTGGCTCATTTGGTAGGCATTGTGAAATATGCCTAGATTGTGAAATGTGATCTAGGTGGGACAAGTCAGAGGAGAAAGAACTTGGAAATCATGGGGCTGAGAATTCTGGGTTTGTAAAAAGCAAAANAGACACACAAAGATTGACTAAGGGTTTTAGAAATGTCTCATATGCCCACATGCAGAAATAGTTTCACCTCCAAATAAGGAAGGTTTTCTTAGAGTTACCTAAGTATTACAGGGCTGTTTTCATGCATTTCATAGTGTTCAAGTTGAGGTTTGAGGGCCATTTTTCTGCGTAGAAGAGGACAGTGGAAATTGTGTTTTACAGAGGTCCATATTACATGGTCTCTGGGTTCCCTCCAACTGAAATCTTCAGACTTTCTGAATTGAGTGTGGGTAATCGTACCTGGTGGAGATCTGGTTTCATAACATTTGGGGTTATGTTGGGAAGAAAAGTGTGGGTGATATAAAAACCCAATATGATATATTGATGACATTTCCAAGCTTCTGCCCTATGGTTTGAGCAGTATGATTGCTACTTCTGGACAGGTGGACATGTAGGTGGGAGCCTTTCTCTTTGAGGATAATGATGTATTCCTGGAGGACTCAGTGGCAATACGTCTTTGAAAATCCATCAGTGCAGAACCTCATTTTCTGCTCTGCTGCCCATTAGACTTCTGGCCTTGGAAAAACCCTCTATGCTCTAGGCTTTTTCTTCCTGTAAANAGGACAGTTGTGATCACATCTACAGATGAAACAAGAAGGGATGGAAAGATACCTGGAGACAACTTCATATTAACAGCTCAACAGGGTNATGACTATTGCTCAGCTGTCAGAAATGCTGTATTTTCTGTGGAAGGTGCTAAGGTTCTCTTGGGCTATGTTATATCTAGTGGGAAGAAAACTGTGTTCTTCAACTTGAGTGAGTCTTAGTTAAGAGGGCATTCAGGTTGGGTCTATGATATGAGAAGTACTAAGAAAAAAATATGGAGGTTGCATGAATGGATAATTGCTGAGGGGAAAGGTGTGTGAAGACAGAGTGGATAGTTTTGTATTTTAAAAATGGTGGGAAGGAGTCACACTATACAACAGGGCCCATTTGGGAGATCTCTTGAGGGGAGGGGAGAGAAGGGNCAGAGAAGGGAGCAGAGACTGGTCCNTGGGGATGAAATCAAAGGAAGAGAAAGAGAACGAGATGGGAGGTGGGCAAGGCCCACCTTTTATAAGGAAAATGTAGCAAATGTGCACAGGGGNTGCTCTTAGTGGCACAGCTGAGGATATANCCTGCCAGGACCCTATGGGCAGGCCAGTACAGATGCCTAAATGATAATATTCCTCTTCTTATTTATTATAAAAAGATGAGGAGTTAGAAAGAGGTAGCAAGTGAGGCAGTAATGAGGTCACCATATTCTAAAGACTGCTTCCTGCTGACCTGGGTGGGGCATTGATGATCTTTGGGGGGCCTGAGAAAACTGGGATGCTGGTCATGTCCTGGGGTAGCTGGCTGTTTCACTCTGCTGTTCAGGCTCTATGGAACTGTCCAGCACTGCTTGGACCTGGCAAAATGTTGTTCGAGGTGGATCTAAGTTGACTCCCTGGAGCTCACAAGAAATCATGATGAGGTCACCANCTGAGATGAAGGAGAGCAATGTGGCTACTGTTTAAAACATGGTTTTCTAAACAGTAGTTACATGTACACATACACAGAANTGAATCCAAGTTACATACACATAAATGCAGAATTCAACCCAGATTACATTTACACATATAGGGTTAAATCCAAATCACAAACACACACAAACAAATATATATTAAACAGGAGTTGAATAAATTAAAAGAAAAAGAAAACTAGTGAATGCTGAGCCAGATGAAGTTAGCTTCTCCATCTCTGACTCACCTCATATGTTGCAGCAAACAGACAAATGAGAGAGAGAGTAGACAGACACAAGCAGGTCTTGGAGGAAAGAAAAAGAAAAAAGTGGAGAATTCTTTCTCAGTTCCCAGACTGCCTGGCCCAAGGAATACTGAAGTCAGTCTNACATCCAGGAGAATGGTCGGAGGTGGTTAGCTCCACGAGAGACCCAATTATTGGTACAGAATGGAAGGCAAAGCTGTTGGTGTATGAGAAAGCAGATTTNTTGTAGGTGGAAGATAACAAATCAGAAAGCAAATTTGTTGCAGCTGGAAAAGAGCAGATCCATTGTGGGCGGAGCAAGCAAATNAGATCCTAGCATGAAGTGGGTACCTTTGGTGGGCCCTGCCAAAGTATTCCACTAAGCAAACACACTACACACAACAGAGTAGTACAAGAGTACAGAGTAGTACAAGAGGTTTACTGGAAGGGGGAAAGCCAAAGAGTTCAAGAGTGAAAGGCTGCATCAGAATGGGGACTTGAAAGAGGCAGGCAGACAAGAGGAAGGGAATCAAGAGAGAAAAGAGGCAAGAGGGAATTAGAGGCAAGAGACAAAGCAAAGAGAATGAGATCTGCCTGGCAGGCACTTTTAAAGGGTGCACACGCCATGGAAAAGGACCTGGAGACAGGTGATGCTGTAATTGCTTTGGCAGAGGCTGGGCAGGGGAAGTGCAGCCTAACAGGGAGGCACAACAGCAGACTTCATAGCTAGCAGGAACTGAGAAGAGCAGGAAGGAAGAACAGAGAGAATGGTTTGGAAAAAGCTTGAAAACAGGTACCATCTTCAATCAATTAGATTGCTGGCAGAAGTTGCAAATATCCCATGAAACACTAGGCATAGGGTGTCAGTAAGCGGCTATTTGAATTGATACCTAAGGGGTATTGGGAAAAAGGTTGGTAAGTATCTGTCTCTTATACACATCTAGATGTGTATAAGAGACAGGTATAGCCCTTAAGTCAGGTAATAGGTATGGTGGTAGGCACATTTTCCATGAGTGAGGTAGAGAAGATCCAAGGGCTGGAATCTCTAGCATCCCAGAAATTCAGTGAGGACAGATGACNAGGCACGGCTGCTCAGTGGATTATCATCAAAAAAAACAGGGGCTGATGGGCTAAGAGCCCAAGTGAGACACAGTTGCCTGGTACCAGGACTTTGAGAAAAGCCAGAAGGTGAGGACTGTGCTCAAGAAAGGAAGACTCACTTGTGGGAAATGGCCAGAAGTGAAGAAGGGGGTGGGTGTTTACCAATTGTTGGTGTTGAATGGAGAGTCCCAGCAGTTTGTTNGGTGGGAAAGTAGGGCTGTCATGACGGGCCAGGTTCCAGGGTCNTGACACATTTCAGACTGCCTGGAGAGCCTATCCAAGTCAGCACTAAATGTTGTATTTTAAAAAGGGCAGAAAGGAGTCTCTGTGGAAGGTTTATTGACAGGAGGAGAGAGAAAGGGCAGAGAAGGGGGAAGAGACTGGTTCCTGGGTATGAGAGCAAAGGGAGAGAAAGGGAAAGAGATGGGAGGTGGGCAAAGCACACCTTTTATAAGGAAACATAGTGAATGTGCACAGAGGGTGCTCTTAGTGGCTGCAGCTGAGGATATATCCTGTCAGGACCCTATGGGCAGGCCAGTACAGATGCCTAAATGCTNAAGATAGTCATGCCCAAAGTTGGGGTGGGAAGGAAGTGAGGCTACGAAAGAGTTATGAGAGTAATGGAAAAGAGCAGACCAGAGCTGGAGGGTCTGCAGAGCAGAAGGAAGAGGAGAACAGCCAAGGTGTGGACCATATGTTGAGTAGCAGCATTGGGTTTTCAAAANCANCAGGAGATAAGTTTTGAGAAGGGACAGTTGACTGGGTGGCCACAGAATCACCATTCATGCATAGATTGGGCAGAATTCATAATTGCAACCAAACTCAATAAAAAATTAGTGATCATTGGCACAAAAATGAAAGGGATGATGGATTCAGCAAACTGCAACAAGGGCTGGATTCTTAGAGTAGTCAAAACTAGGAATACATGATTTCTTCTCTCTTCCTGTTAGTTTATTGCTTCAGAGTGNTATTCTTATGTCTGGAAGTGGAGTCTTTCTATGTTGTCCAAGCTAGCCTTCAATTCCTAGACTGAAGGGCTCCTCCTGCCTCAGCCTTCTGAGTAGCTGGCACTACAGGCATACTCTATCTCACCACAGGAATGACATTTTCACAAAGCANGGCACTTGTCTAATAGTAAAACTGAGTCCTAACCATCTGAATTACATGAGNCTGGATNTAAGGAAANGGCAATGGCCAGAAAACANATAAAAACATGTTGGAGCCCAGCTGGGAGAACAGCTCCCACATTTTACTACAGGGAACTCTTTAGGAGAGAGGGATAANAGATATTAGATAGCAGGATAGAGGGGAGAGAAATAGAAACACAGTATAGCCTCGGGATGGCCTGGATCCTTATACACCAACCCCTCCTGTTTTCTTCTAAAGGGCTATTTATAGGAATGCCAAGGNGTGGAACAAAAGACCTCCCCCTAGCTCAGCCAAGTGTACACCCTTTCAATCACCTAGTAACCATGTGCATGGTCAAGCAATCCTCTAATGCAACTCTGCTGGGTAAAGCAAGCTCAGATTTCACTAGGAAACCTGTGTTGGCTTCTACAACTCCCCCTTCTTGATATAAAAAGGGCACCCAAGGCTCCTCAGATATACTGTGCCTGCCTCAGATATACTGTGCCTGCCTGTCTTAGGTCATTCTTCTTGATTAATTTTACATAATACATTCAAGAAGCTATCAAGAAGAGAGTTGCCCATCTTTGGCTACCAGCCTCTGGCAAGAGGGGTTACACAGAGCTTAACTCAGTTTTGNCCCAGGTCCCTACTAAGAGGTTGCAAACATCCACAGGGATCTNCATAGCTGCCACATCTCCCAGTAAAGGAGTAGAGGATAATGAAGATGGAATATCCTTATCGGAATAGGTCTAAATGACTTCAGCAGTCTTAGCTGCACTAAGCCCCTTTCCTGGATCAAAACTCTCTCCTAACAGATGTTCAATAAAATTTTCAAGAGACTATTTTGATTCCCAGGAGAAAACAGGATTTCAAATCACTCCAAAGTATCCACTCAAGTAACAAAAGCCCATGCTAATTATAAAGATACTTCTACAAACTAACTCGGTTGTGGGAGGGTTATCCCTTTGTGGGAGGCCTACCCCTTTCTAAACAGAAACAGAAGGAATGGAAACTTCTAGGAAGAAGACAGAAAACCTCCCCTAATTATACCTTTGCTTAAGTTTTCCACGGGCCACTGAGATCATAAAATTATATTTTAAACTATCATAAAAAGTATTCAAATATTTCTGAAGGTAAAAGAGTAATAAAAATGTCAAGTTGCTTCTAATTTGATTTGGTTTATCTTTTAAATGTTAATGTTACCTAACTTGTCTGGACTAGACAGATATTAATGGAGTAATAAAAACAATTCTAATATGAATATTGCTATACACTTTTTACAAACTTACATTTAACTTTTACACTTTTTGCATTCAACATTTACACTTTTTACATTCAATATTTACACTTTTTACATTAAATATTTATACTTTTACATTCAATATTTACATATTTTACATACTTACAAGTAGCATGAATATCACTGTACATATTTACACTTTTTACAAACATATTCAAAAGGAAACTCTATAGAACTATTTTACAAACTTATCTAGNAGAATCNCTTAACAGAACTAACACATTCAAAAGNAAACTCTATAGGACTACTTTACAAACTTTAGCAAACATCTAGAAAAGATTTCTTAAGTGAACTATTACATTTTCCTTCAACAAGACAGAGAGTTCACAAATCATGAGTATCTACCATACTGAGCTGCTGTAAAGCTCTTAGAAAAAACTTGCTGCACAGCTATTAGGCTTCTGGAGGAGCATCATTGGAGCTGACATTCCTCTGTTCCACAGTCCTTACCAAACTCAGACAGCAAGCAAGCTTCTGAGGGTACAATTTCCCTCTTTTTGTTTTTTGTAGCTGCATCTTAAGATTATCATGAACATTTCAATGATGCCAATGTTTCTCTCTTGCATTTCAAGCACAATCCGTTTCTTATTTTTTATGGGCCCATATGTTTTTTTTCTTTTTTCACACCCAAAGCAATTTCCCAGTGTACGGACTTCTTTCCCTATTTTTCTAAAGGGTTTCAAAGTGATTTGTTGACAAACACTACCAGCATTTTAATTGTCTCCTGANAGGCAAACTGTNCACATGTTTCTAGTTCTTGAGAGGCAAGCTAATAAAGNTTGTGGAAAAAAATAGCATTTTGAGCTGAAAAAAGTTTGAGGNCAGTGCAGAACTGGCATCTCTGTCACAGACTTCATTTCCCAAGCTGCCTTTCTCTATATCATCATGCTGTTACAAATGAACTACACTTCCCATGCTGCCTGCCTTTCTGGGTCTGGGAGAAAACTTCCATTCTCACGGTCTATATTCAAGCTTTTGCTTTTACTACTGGAGGTTTTTCAGTCAAGATTTTGCTCTTTTACCACAGGAGATTTCTGTTCTCCCTGAGTTGGCATTAATAGGTGTATTCCTTCACTTGACACTTTACCTGGAGTGGGCTGAGTCCATCTAATCATACATTTTCGGACAGGCACATTGATGCTAGAAGGAAAAACCCCTCAAGGCTTGCTCCCTGGCCTTACTGGATCAGTGAAAGAAGATGAAAGTACTTGAAATAAAAGCTTTTTTAGCCTTTTCCAGAAAGATTCCCTCCCAGATAAATCTTTGTCTTGTCCTGGCTTGTCTCCTCCCCCAAATAGAGAGTCCCTGCCACTACCACACTGTTCAGGCGCTGCTAACCACTTTTTCCACTCCAGCAGCCCTTCCCNGGGTCCCACACCATCTCTGCTTTGGTTCCTGGGTATAAGCGCTGCACACAGGGGATTCTGGCTGCNGTTTTTCTAATATTGGCTTGAAAAACAAATAGGACTGGCAGAGAGGTTTTGCCATATTATAAGATGTTTTTTGGGTTTTTGTTTTTTCTAGGGCATTTTCTCATTCTGATAGATTTCCAGGTGAGTTTAAATTTGTCCTTACAGGAAGAAAAAAATATGAGAAGGAAAAACCTGAAAAGCTTTCAGGTTTTTAAAGAAAGTTTACTAAGTTTTTCCCAAGAAAGTTTTCAGTTTTTGTGAGCAAGATTACAAACATTTCCCCAAGACTTCTCTTCCATATTCTTGGTTTCATGGCCAAGAAAACTAATTCTGATGGTNCAATGTTATCATACAGTAACATTGTCAGTGGAGTGAAGAGTTTTATTTCACCCACATCCACCTCAGAAAAATTATTTCTTCTGTCACTCGGGACTTAAATCTAAGCTGTTCACAGGCCAAAAGCTTCCACAGGAATCTCTTTCTGTCCGTTTTTCTCATCTTTGATAGTTTTTCTCTGATTCTTCTCTAGGAGTTTGCATTCATAGTTCCATAGTTGGAAAATCAAGTACATAATTCCTCTGTCTTGTTCCTTATCTTATCCTAAGTTTTTTTTGCTTACACTATATTCCTGTATTCTACCTTATAGTTTTTTTGTTTCTTACCCTAAATTTTTTCTACACTATATTCCTACATTTTTCTCATATTTTTCCTTAATTTTTATAGATAGAAATTAAGAGAGAGAAAAAAACAAAGAAATCTAGATAGAGAGAAATATTCCTTGCCACCTCACTCACTTTTAACTTTGGTACGCAGCCACCTAACTTTCACTTCTGAGATTAAATACTGTTGCCTTTAATTCATTATTGGGCATACCCCCTTACACTCTTGACATCCCCTCTCTCCTTTCATCAAGTCCCCTGACCCTGTTCTTGGCACCATTTGTGGGAGCCCAGCTAGGAGACCGGCTCCCACATTTTTCAACAGGGTACTCTAGAGGAGAGAGGAATAAGAGATATTAGATAGAAAGATACAGGGGGAGAGAAACACAGGATAGCCTCAGAAAGGCCTGGATCCTTATCTACTAGGCCCTCTTGTCTCTTCTAAAGGGCTATTTACAGGAATGCCAAGGGGTGGACAGAAGACCTCCTCCCACCTCAGCCAAATGTAGATACTTTCAATTACCTAGTAGCCATGCACATGGTCAAACAATCCTATAATGCAGCTCTGCTGGGTAAACCATGCTCAAATCTCACTAGGAAACCTTTGTGGGCCTCCACAAAAACAGAATCATGGATATCTGACCCAAAGTCTTCAATAACCTGCCCAGGAAGCCAATTCCCTCACTGCAACCAACAGGACAAGAAATGAGCCTCCTGAAAGTCAGAATAATAGGAACTCAACTGGTCATCTCTAGTATAATTGAAGATATCAACATAATTCTATATTACTTAAACCCCAAAGGGCCAGAGCTTCATTGATAACTGATAGTTTTTCCATTTTTATTCCTCCTTCCAAATTTGGACCAGCCAGACAAAGGCAGATAAGCAATCTATATCAAACACAAGGACTGATCTCTTCTGCTATGTCTGCCTATGCATTCCCTTGAGACCTACAAATGGTACCTACCTGAAATCTTATTCATTTCACAATGAAATTTTCCCACTCCCTTGCCTGCCTTGGAACCTGCCCAAATGCAAGAGAGCTGACTCCATTACTACAGTTGTTCTGGATAAATAGCTTTTGATGTTTTCTCATTTGGTTGGCCTTTATCTATTTTTATACTTTCTGCTTGTGATAATTAATGTTGATTGTCAACTCACTTGGACAGAGAGATAGCTAGGAGATATGAAAGCATACTCCTGGGTGTCTGTGAGGGTATGTGTGACAGAAATTTAGGAAGACAATCTTGAATGAGTGTAGAATCATCTGATAGGCTTGGGGACCAAGATATACAAAGATGGAAGAAGTATGTCCAAGATCCATACTTCCTGAGCAGATCTTGGNTCCTGTATTTATTTCTGCTATCCTGGTTACAGAGAGCTTGGTATTTCAATCAAGCCATTTTCCTTAGCCTTCTCATACTTTCAACTCACCCATTCTATTCTTCCTCTTGATCCCTCTCTATGTGAGAAAAGGACAAAGCAAATGACAGAGGCTGGGCCTTAGAAAGAGTGTGTGATGCAAGCTTCTCTGATGCTCTCTTCCTGTGCTTCTGACCTGCAACTCCCCACTTTGCACCCTCTTTCTCTGGCCCATGACCCCTGCCTGAGTGTCCTCTCTACCTTCTGCCTCTCTGTAGAAGGTCTTGATGTTCAGAGGGTTCCCTTCTAGCATGCAACTTTCTCCTCAAACTGGGCCTTATTGATTCAGTGTTGTGCTAGCATGACCAACAACTGATGAGAAGGGAGGAGAAACTTAAAGCACAAATCTGCTTCTATTCTTTGCTTCCTGTCTGTAGGAGCCTGGCAGTGTAGAGTCTTGCTTTTTCCAAGGGGAAAGCATTACATCCCCACCCCATTCTCTCAGTGATGCTCATGTCTAAGGATGTAAAAGTTTGGCATTCTAGAGCATGGGAATGCCACTTTGCCTATTAGGCCTAATTCTCTCTTCTATTGTATGGAAAGCAGGTAGATTTTAAAAAGCAAATCCAAGTTTCTCACAGTGAGCTTTGAATGCCTTCTCCACTACTCTGTAGAAGAGACAAAGAACCAAGCTGCAGAGATTCAGTGTTCAGCAAGGCAAATGGCCAGCAAGAACAAATGTACCAAAGCTCTTTGGAAAGGCTCCTACCTACATGACTGGGTAATGGTGATAATGGGCTTCTTTTCATCCTTTATCTCCAAATAAAGACAAT
>LZPO01117328.1:24304-38551 GCA_001675575.1 Neotoma lepida
TAGGTTGGTCCACCCTGACATCTGCCACATCTATGCCCTGCTGGCATGTGCTAAGGGACTGGCCCTGTGGAAGGATACCTGCAAAATCCCCATGACTGGGGCAACAAGGGGATATCTGAGAGGAGTTTCCGTGGGGGTTCAGTGATGGTGTGCCAGAGGCCTTGAACCAGACCAATGACTCATTGCAATGAACATTTTGTGGGTGGGGCTGATTGGACAAAAGGAGTATGCTGTATGACACACTGTAGCTCCTGATGCCACTAGGATAAACAAAGAGGTATTGGAAAGATGGAGGAGAGAAGTGGGGTTTTGTTTATTTGTTTGTTTTTAATTAATTTAGGGGAGCATACTGCAGGGCTAAGAGGCAGATATGGGGGGACTGGAAGGTGAGTGAGATTGAAATGCATGATGTGAAATTTCCAAAGAATCAATAAATAATTATGTTTTTAAAAGAAAAATAGAAGTTTAAATCATAAACAGGAATGAACTTAGTTTGTCTTTACTACAGGATGGTTTTTAAGCCTAAGATGGACATAGCATGGTTCTTCAGTATCTCTATAACCCTTATGTCTGAGTCATGAGGATGGGCACCTGAGCAGAGAAGACAGGATCTGAAAAAAAGCCAAAAGGGTCACCTCTGCTCTGTACCTATGGTGCAACTCATGGTGACAGAGAGCCCTGCAGACAGACTACATTTTAGGACATGTCCCTTGTAGTTCTGCCTTGATTCATACCTTCCCAGGTCTGTACAAGACATAACTCATGTCTTGTACCTGCTCCTACAAGGCTGCACAGGAAGGGAAAGAGCCTGCACTTGCACTCTGCTTCTCTGCTTCTGAAACAGGGCTGCTTGTACCTCAAACTTCATCACATCCCTCACATAAATAATCCCCTGGTCTTCTCCTTGCAGGGCCTCTGCTCCATACAGAGATATTGTCCCTCTGGGTGGCATTGTTCTCATTTCTCTGCTTCTACCTNCTCTATCCCCAGGCATCTGAATATGAAATACCTTGCTCCAGGCCTTCTTCATTTTATGATCTCAACTTATGCAAATAGATACCTGGAGGAACCACTAGCCTACAAATTTATCAGACATAGCCAGTCTCTGCTGTAATCCTTACAAACAAATAGGCAGCAAGACATTCCAGGCATTTGAAATGTATCTGGATGCCATTCTCCACATAAAGCCTTCCCTGATTACCCAGCCAGATGTTTCTCTCTGTACCCTGAACCCCAAGGGCCCTCTAGTTGAAGTCTTAATGCAGATACTGTGTACTGCTTTAACCACTGTTAGTTCTATAGTATGTTTGATAATCTATAAGCTCCATAGAGTTTACGTTAAATGCCTGACACATAACTGATAAGTATACACACACATACACACACACACACACACACACACACAATTACACTTACACACTGACACACTTACATACTCAGCCATGATAACACAGACCCTTACCATTTATGATGTTTCAACCATTACTGGCTTCTGTTGAAAGAGCTGAGTAATGCTCTCTATGTTTACATGCTNTCATCACTACCTGGATCTTGCAGCACAAAGGTTTTTCCTGACACCTGAGGAGAGAAAAGGGTGGTGGCATTTCTCTATCAACTGCTGNACCTNCAGAAAGCGTCCTGCCCTGAGGATGCTTGGGAAGCTTAGGATGAAAACTTTGATCAGGTCCATTCTGTGCACAGTGATGACTTCTTTTCAAGGTGGAGGTGAGCACACACTCTCCAGGGGAGGATAGTTACGTACCTGTTGCCTTTCGAATGGTCTGCCTCCTGTTTCCTCATTCTCTGCCTCTTCCATGGGGAAGCCTGCTCATCTTGTGCCCCCTGAAAGGGCATTAAACCAAGTAATCCTGTATAATTTTGCTTCCAATTGATATCATGAACACTGACACCAAATGCAACTTGGTGAGGAAAGAGTGTATTTCACCTTATAGCTTACAGTACATCATGAAAGTAAGTCAGAGTAGGAATACAGGGCAGGAATCTGGAAGCAGAAACTAAAGCAGAGGGCATGAAGGAGTATTGCTTACTGGCTTGCTCTCTATAGCTTGCTCAGCCTNCTTTTTTATACAACCTAGGGCCACCAGCCAAGGAGTGGTACCATCCACAGTAGACTATGCCCTCTGTTATTAATCATTGATCAAGAAAATGCTCCCACAGACTTGCCTGCAAGCCAAACTGTTGTAGGCATTTTCTCAGTTGAGGTTCTCTCTTTTCAGAGGACTCTAGCTTATGAGCTTATGTCAAGTTATAAAACAAAACAAAACTAAATCAAATAGGACAACCTTTAAGGAAAAAGAAGTGGGAATTTTGAAATTCAGTGATTTAGTACTCCTGTTATGAAAAGAGTCAGAGTCACATAGCAGTAGATAATTCTCTTCCAACAACACTAGTTTTTCCCACCAAAAGAAAGTAGATACTCACTGGACAGACAGCAACATTTATATTCAAGCTCCCCAACAGATGTTCTCATCTGCTTTCTGGGGAAATCAGATTTGTTTATTCTCAGTGTTCAGAATGATTGGCTTTGCTGTTACTGGGCTCGGGACTCTCTCATCAGTGCAGGCCTGTGCTGATTGCCTGTAGACAGCAGCCTGATCTGAGCATGTCATGCCTTGCTGTTTGGAGGTCTGCTGTTTGAGGGCTGCACCTGCTGATTGGAAGTGTCTGTTACAATGCCTCTTTGCAGGTATAACTCCTTCCTGCTTGAGCATTCTGTGGCAATATACCTGAGAGTGCAGTGTAACAGACAGGCTACTTTTCCACTGAGGTTTATGTGTGTTAGAGAACTTTTCATCTTTTGGAGTTTGTCTTTAATTGCAATTAATTTCAAAATATTTTTAGCTACTGCTTTGAATTCTGTTTTTCTTTCAACCAGGAGGACTTTTGAATAGGCTCTGAAACCTGGAAGATCTTACTNGAAAATTCTCAATTCCTGTTGGACTTTTAGAATCACTATACAANGTAATAATGAAGGTGTCATTTATCATTATCATTTCCTGGGAGGCTGCCNGATGTGTTTGGAAGGCGTGCTTTAATAAGTTTGTTAAAACAGAGAGAATATGGGAACCAGAATAACCTAGATATAAGAACTGTTTTGCAGAACTCAGTGGAAAAAATTGTTTCTTATTTTGGAGAAGAGTGGACAGAAAAAGAGAGAAGGAAAGAGAGGCAGGGACAGGGTAGACATGAAAGTTCTGTGCTCTGTGTTTTGAATTGCCCCCATAGATCTTAGTAAAGTCCACAAAATCCATGAAAAATATGTTGTGCTATTGTTCCTCCTGAAAACCTGTGTAGAATCTAGACTTTGAGATTCAAACTGCAATGAGACCCAACAGAAAATGTGTATGGGTACAAGAATTCAGGGGGCTCATACCAAAAGAGAAGCAGTGTCCCCTACAGCTCTAGTATCAGGGCATGGTGTGGCAACAAGGTGACCCAGAAAGCAGTAGACATCTGTGTTCTAGCACTAATGTTATTTTTAAACTCTAGAGCAATACAGCTTGAGACATCACAGGCACACATTCCTTCATTCCCTCACTCATTTTATCTCCTTCTATTTATAAANCACCAACTCTATGCATAGNTGTAAGCTGGATTCTTCAAGGCACATGTACACACACACACACACACACACACACACACACACACTTATGCCTCAAGAAACATAATGACTCATTGAGGTGCTATGCTCATGGGAAAGTTTAAAACACTCGAAGTTCAAACCTAGTGGATTATAATTTTAAGTTCAGTGGATTGCTCTACTATCTTGTAGTAGCTTAGACTTAGTTAGAGTACCCACCATACCATCTCCTCTAGGTATTGAAAATGTACAGATAAGATGGAGGAATCTGACAGCCCCTTTGTTCTGGCTGCCATCTGCACATCACAGAACACAATATGTGGAGGGAATGCTTCATGCCAGGAAATAATTGGTCAGGAACATTGAACTGAAAGTGAATAGTGTGGGCAAATACAGGTCATTTCCTATCACTTCAAGGTCTCACTTTGCTTGTCAAATCCTATATTGGCTTCCAAAGATGAGCTGTGGGAAGATCCATCTGCTCTGAAGGATTGTCACGGCTCTGGGCTTTGAAAACCAGGAGGCTGGGTGTGCTGAGATAGAAACCCAAAGAAAGTCTTGAGAGTAGGAGAGCTTGTGAAAAGACTGAACCACTGAACCATGGGAGANCAGATGTGTGTCAGGCATTGGAGATACTGAGCCCTGAGGTCAAGTGTTGATAAACTCACCATTTTTGCCTTTCTGGGTCACCTGGCCTCTTCACCTAGCTCTTTGTCACCAGAGGGCTGGCACTATTTCTTCAACTACAGTTTGAAAATACTCAGATTTAGAATGGACTGAACTGACTAATGAAGGGGTGGGTATACCAAGATGCTTTATAGAGGAGGCTCTGAGGACCCTTATGGATGGAAAGAGGGAAAATAACTCTCCAAAGGAAGAAAATTTGAATATGGGAATTTAGGAGTTTTAGAATAGAAGCTATTTTGTTCCATACATTCATCTAGAAAGATGAATACAACATACTCATGGTCGACTGAGGCTCAGGATAAGCCTGCATTGGCCTGATCACAAACAGTTTGCTCAGAGAGATGGGGAACTCATCAGAAAAGTTCTAGCTCAGCTTTGTTAGTGCATTTGGGTAGGAAGGAATGATGCCCAAGGTAAGGAGGAAAAATCTTGTCAGCAGCCTAAGGCATGGGTGGGCTAGGCTTGTATTGTGGAGGACATGGAGTAGATGAAGGAACTCAAGGCTGGATGTATCCGCAGGGATGAAACATTCATGGTCATATGGATCAGAACCAGCAGTCTGACATTCATCTCATGAACAAGTAGTCACTATACTGACTGGTTTGTGTGTGTGTGTGTGTGTGTGTGTGTGTGTGTGTGAACATGACACAAGCTAGAGTCATCAAAGGAAGGAGCCTCAGTTTATTAAATGCCTCAATGAGATCCAGCTGTAAGGCATTTTCTCATTTAGTGATTAGTGGGGGAGGACCCAGCCAAGTGGGGGAGGACCCAGCCAGGTGGGTGGTGCCATTCCTGCCCTGTTGGTTCTGGGTTCTATAAGAAGGTGGGCGGAGCAAGCCATAGGAAGCAAGCCAGTAAGCAGCTCCCCTCCATGGCCTCTGTGTCAGCTCCTGATTCCATGATCCTACCCTGTTTTGAGTTCCTGTCCTGACTTCCTTCAGTGATGAACAGCGATGCTGAAGTATAAGCCTAATAAACTCCTTCCTCCTTAACTTGCCTTTTGGTCATTGTATTTCATCGCAGCAATAGAAACCCTAACTAAGACAGTCACATAAGATTCCATCTGGAAATGAGAAGACAGGGTTGTGTTTCATGGGACCACGAGGAAATTGGAAGATGAGGCAATGAGAAAAGTGAAGTGGACAAAAAGTTGTCCCATAGGCAGTGGTGAGGAGTATGGAGTGAGGTGGATGGTGCCTGGGGACCTTAGAACGCAAGATATGCCATAGGGTGGTTTGGGTGGCCAGAGATAATGGTGAGGTGTGGATCAAATCACAGCAGATGTCCAGGCACTGTTCTCTTACCAAACCCATCTGGACATCCCCACTCCTTCTTTTTTTCATAGACTACTATGAACTTTAGTGAAATACTAAAATTTAATCTAAAATAAGTAAATCTGTAACATTATCCTCTGGTCTCACACTAGATCCAAGTATTGACTAAGTGTCAAACAATTTTCTTTCTTTTTAATCGATGGGAGGAAAATGAAAAGCTGAAAATATTTGGTTTGCTCACTTAATTATTTTTTTACCCTGAAGAACTGGGAAAAGGTCACTACTTTTTATATTTGGAGAAAGAAAAACTGTCTCCTCATTCACAGCAAGCCAGCTCCATCAGTGGTAAAATGGTTAGAGTCATGGGACTTTGTGTAAAACTTAGAGCAGAATCAGTGTTCCAGAAAACTGGGAACTCATTCACAGGTAGATCAGATGGTATAGTGTTTGCTGAAGCATGATGTCCTGAACAGACACTGCCATTTTCATCTGCTGCTTGATTTTTCATTTAGTTAGCATTCTTTTTCCTTAAATTCATTCACTTGTTTAGCTTAAATTTATTTTGAAAGGAAATTGCAGATTGTTGGCAAAGAAGTTTTACTTGCCAAAATAGACAGTAACATAAAATAAACAGAATGGAAACACAACACTTATAAATTCTAGGAAAAATAATATTGTTTGAAATAACTCCATGCTTGACTTCCAGTTGCCTTTTGTGGGGAATGACAGTATTAAGAATGGAACCCAGGGCCTTATGTATTCTATACACAAGTTCTACTATTGAGCCATTGTAGATGGAGTTTTCTCCCATCCCACCTGGCTCTGCAGTACAGACAAATCTCTCTCACCCACATCCTGCAGCCAGAAGTTTTCTCTGGTCCTGCCCGGTCCCACAGTTGGGATGAATCTCTCCCACCTGCACTCAGACCCAAATAAACACACAGAGGGCTATATTATTTACAAACTATATGGTCTATGGGTCAGTCTTCTCACTAGCTAGCTCTTAAAACTTAACTTAGCCCATTTGTATTAATCTATGCNTTGCTATATGGCTTCTCCTGGTGGTGGCTGGCAGCATCTGCCCCATTCTCCTTTCTTGTCCTCTCTCTCCAGCTCAAATATACCACTTAACCTTATTCTGCCTACCGTTGGCCAAATAGCTTTATTTATTAACCAAGCAGAGCAACACACCTTCACAGCATACAGAAAGACATCCTCCAATAAGCCATGNCTCCTACCCTCACACCTCACTGGTAGATTCTAGGCAAGTGCTCTACCACTGAGCAACACCCTCAGTCCCTTACTGGGAGATTCTAGGAGTTACATCCCCAACCTTTGATCACCTGCCAGCACCTCTGTGTGAATTCACTGAGTGTCTTTCTTGGCATGTGTCTCCATTATGTTTTCCAGCATCTTTTGTAGTGGGACACAATCATGTGACTGAATCTGGTCAATAGAATGAGTCAGAAGCAATGAGCCCCTCAAGGCTTGAAACATCATAACCTGCCATGCAGTCTTTCATATTCCTGATTTTCTTCTCATCTCCTAGTTGAATGAAGAGGAGCCCAAACAAAAATTTTTAAATAAAGTCTAAGAGAGCCTAAGGGATGACAGAGCAACAGAATGGTGGAAACCCCTGGTGCCTTGATCCCTGGTGGAAGTCTGCCTGGTAACCATGCTTACTGAGTGGAAAACAACTCTCTGTCATGTAAAGCTGCTGAGACTTGGGGATGGTGATTATTTTTAAACAGCAGCCAGCCTGCTGTGACCAAGTCCTGCTGAAGGTATGCTTATCCAAACTGAAGCTTTCTCCTTTCTTTTATGTAATAAAAAAAGATAAAATGAATTTCAAAAATCTAAAAATACTTTTTTTCCCTACAGTTCAGTGTGATTTTATGCTGACTGTGTTAGCTCACAACACCATCTTTCATCCCAGCCTCTGGAGAGTATCAGAACCGCTCGCCAGGTACCCTGCTTTAGAGGGGACTTGTCCCAGTTAATCTGTTCTCACGTTTTCCTCCATCTACCTTAAATATTCTCAAAGACACTTCACACATGCAATGGTGTTTGGTTAACCCAGGGCATGGCCACTGCTATCCTTTCAGGCTGGGGAGAGTATATGGCAATTTGCTGTGTGAGGCACATGGATGTTACAAACAGCCCTACCCTCTCCCAACACATTATGTCCTTACTTTGTGACACCCAGGCATTAGTGTCAGCTTTGAAGGATGCTAAGTAGGACAGAGACACAATTAGAACCATTGCTTAAACACAGAATTGCTGGGACAGAACACAAGCTCTCCTGGAGGACAGGTGACAGATATGGTTCAGAGGAGATCTGACTTACATCTTCNTTTCTCTTTGTTAGCAAGAAATAAATCTATGAGGTTTTAAAGATGGGTAGCACAACTTTTCATGTAAGAGAGGAGATATTTTTAACTTTAAAAATACTCAGCACTTTCANTCTGTGTGCTTCCCTTCCAGGGAAAGTGAATAAAGTTCTCTATTATGAAAGGGATGCCAGCAATTAATTAAAACGGACTCAAAAGTCTTTCTCAGTTCGCANTTAGTGTTTGCTTGCAGTTTCTCTGCACTGAGTTGATCATCTTCACCTGATGCTGTTTCTTCTCTTGTCATATCATTCTCTATGTTGATAGCGGATGCTCGTGCTTTTCCCCCTCACCTCACTCACAGATCAGAGGTCAATGCAGGGAACTCATTTTAGAGCAAAAGATCCAAGCCCACTTCAGGGTTTGAAAAGTTACCAAATCCCACCAATCTCTGAGCACAAAATGCCACCAATCCCTGGGCTTGACTTGAAATCTCCCCAATCCAAACCCCCTAAAACTCTATATAAGCCTGTCACCTGCAAAGCTCCTTGCTGCTTCTCTCCCAAGCAGAGGCAGCCACCCTCTTGTCTCTCCCAATAGATCTCTTATGTGAGCTTTGTTGTGTAGTGTGACTTTTTGGTATTCCTTGGCTCCTGACTGCCAAGGTACTTTATTGGGAAAACTCTCCNTCCTCAGAGCTGTAACACCTCTACTGGGGAATCCTTTCCTCTCAGAGCTGTAAAACAATACTCACCATTAGCACTGCTCTGAGAAAACAAGTCCTTTGCCATCTTCCAATCCACCCAAGGCAAGAACTTGCCCTTGCTACCAGTCTGTGTTTAATGAGATGACATGATGTTTTGGCCACTCNTCCTACAGGAAGCGAAGAGTCTGNGGTCTGACTTNCTTCTTCAGACTCCCATGACACCTGCAGNGTAGTGCCTACTGACTGTGCTGTGCTCTGGTGATGTATGGTTAGTTGACCTACTGTGAANAATATTAATGCAAGGTTGGCCAGGTGCAGTGGCATATGCTTGTTGTCCCAGCTCCTCAGGTAGCTGAGGCAGGAGGTTGCTTGAAGCCAGGAATTCAAAGACAGCCTAGGTAATACAATGAGACACTGTCTCAGGAAAGAAATACGTGTATCAGGATTGTGAGCCCNCAACCTCCAACCAGGGCTTTTTATGTGCCACATGAAAGGCAGAAGTGACTGAGAAGCTGCTGTATGACAAAACTTTTCCCAGGGAAATGCCACACATATGTCTATTCAACCCAGATAGGAGTCCATGACAGACCAAAGTATCTACACCACTAAAGTCCAACTTGGAGATTCAATGAGTTTTATTGAGTTTACTCATAGGAACATAGTTAAGGTGTTATGTACAAGAGCAGAAATGATGCAAAGACAGTTGTATCATCAAAGGCCACCTGAGCATGAGTGACAGCTCACAAAAGCTGGGAATCTGGCACATACTATATAGTCTGTAGGCAGCACAACAGGTTGAAGAGTGTCCTTTCCAAATGGTTCAATTGGTCTAAACCTCTTCTAGGCAGCTCAGCTGGGTTCTGCTTCTCTCTTCCAGACATCTGGTCTGATCTGAGAGTCTTCTTTGCAGTTTGGCTTATCTGAAAGAGACTGTCAGCTTTTATTGCTTACTCTGGCAGGGAAGAGCCTAGAGAATCTGGCCTATTTCAGGGACTTGGTGAAGCTACTTTGAGTTGTTCACCTTCCTGATTAAGAGCTTCCTGCAGGATGGAAGCACAAGTAATTCTGTATGTTTTATGAAGAAAAGCTTCTCCACCATGCATTGGAGAGAAGGCTTTACAAATTACAAAAAAAATAAAAAATCTAGGCTAGGTGTCCCCTACCCATGATCTTTGTACTCAGGGGGCAGAGACAAGCAAGGCTGTGTACTGAGTTCCTACCCTGGGTTACAGAGAGTCTGTTTGTTTCTCTGTCCTTCTGTATCTGTCTCTGTCTCTCCAAATATATAAATATTTATTTACAAATGGAATTTAGACCAGAAGCAATGAACACATCTAAATTTAAAACTGAAGAAATTAAATATTTTGAGACTTCATAGGAAACTGTATTAGTCAGGGTTCTCCAGAATCACAGAACTTATGGAATGAATCTCTCACTATATATATATATATATATATATATATATGTGTGTGTGTGTGTGTGTGTGTGTGTGTGTGTGTGTGTGTGTGTGTGTGTAAGGGAATTTAATTGGAATGATTTACAGTCTGCAGTCCAACAATGGCTAGCTGTGAATGGAAAGTCCAAGAATCTAGTAGGTGCTCAGCCCCATGAGGCTGGGTGTCTCAGCTGCTCGTCTGTGTACACTGGAATCCCAAAGAAGTAGGCTCCAATGCCAGTGAAGGAATGGATGTGCTGACAAGGAGAGGGCAAGCAGGTGAAGAATGAAAAAACCTTCCTTCTTCCGTGTCTTGATATAGGCTTCCAGCAGAAAATGTGGCCCAGGTAAAGGTGTGCCTTCCCTCCTCAAGATATGGATAAAAGATGTGTGTCACCTGGCCTCAAGATTCATATCAAAAGCCTGTGTCTTCCAGCCTCAAGATCTGAATCACAGATGTGCTCTCCATATCTGAATTGTAGTTCATTTCAGATAAAGTCAAGTTAAGAACCAAGAATAGCCACCATAGGGACAAAAATCTAGATTTTCATATTTTTTACTAGAAATTAATATGATCTGACAAATGTGGATTCAAATGACCCACAGCAGCAGTTTAGTGGCACAGAGTAGCAGCTACTCCTATTGCAGGCCAACTCTGCCTCTTGCTTCCAGTAACTCTATTAACTTCTTGAGCCATTTGACTTCCTAGCACCTAGACTGACTATCTTTGAGAATTTAAAGTTTCCCTATGCTTGCATATGTTCTGGCATCTGCTGTGTGTGTGTGTGTGTGTGTGTGTGTGTGTGTATGCACGTGTGTGTGTATTTCAGAATTTGACTGTTACATGATAGAGTATTTGACTCAGACACTAGTTGCAGGCTATTAGGTTTAGTTTAGCTATGATGCATTCCAAACTCCTCAAGACTTTATTCTAGATGGACTAACATTGTGGGGAGCAAAATTCTGAGGATAGATGAAAGATTTATCCCTCCAAAACTGTCATCTAACAATCCTGTTGGGATTGGCAACCCAGATATCTTCTCAGAGTCCTAAACAACAGGGCAGGGAGGTTAGTAGCTAGGGATTACTCTCTTCCTATGGAGTTTCACCCTTGTAATACCTGTTTTTGGACAGTTTGACATTAGTTTTTGAAGTACTGTTTAACACCCCCCCAGAGGGGCAGGGGGCTCAGCCATTAAGAGCATTTGCTGCACTTACAGAGGACCTTGGATTGGTTCCTAGCAGCCGTGTTGAACAACTCACAGCTGCCTGTAACTGCGGAGACAGGAAATCCCATGCTCTCTTCTGGCCTTCATATACATCCCTATACATATACACACACACATACACATACACATACACACACACACACACACACACTAACGCACACACTGGAACAGACACTCACACACAGAAAGAGAAAGACAGAGAGACAGGGAGAGAGTCAGAGAGAGAAATAGAGAGACAGAGACAGAAAAAAAAATCTTAAAAATAAATAATTGCACAAAGTCTTCAAATTCCCCTTNTTCAAAGTGTTATGATTTGCTAGTGACTCTAATGCTTCCTCACAGGCTCTGAAATCTCTTTGGAAGGCAAAGCAAGGGGGGGTTTCTCCACAGTTACTGTCACCATGTCCTTGCTATGAGGTGAACTGATGAAGTAATAGTGCCAGCTAATGATAAAGAGCCCTTTCATTTTCCTTGTCCAATTTTCCTTTGCATTTTCAATTTCAACAAATGTATCTTTCACACCCAAGAGATCACCCTTGTTCAGAGTCTCCTCTGTTAAAAAGCATTTTGTTATACATAATTTCAAATAATAAAAATAAACCCTAAAAGAAAATCAAAATAAGGCATTATAGAGATAGCTCAGTGGTTAGGAGCACAGGTACTCTTCCAAAGGACCTGGGTTTGATTTGAGCACCTACATGGTGGATTACAACCATTTTTAACCCTAGTTCCAGGGTTTCCAACACCCTTTTCAGGCCTCTTCAGCTTCTGGTGTATAAATATGCAGGCAAAATACCACCATGTAAAACAAAATAATAATAATAAATTTAAATAAAATTCTTATCTCTCTAGGTTATTGTAAAAAAAAAGACTTGTCTTTTTAAATGATAATAGCAATTGCTAACTTATTAACCATCCTGAAACACTGAAATGGGAAGGTGAGCAGGACCACACCTTAACCAGGACTATATAATTATCCACACTTCTTGCTCTTTATCCCAATTTTTATTCTGATTAAAACCTAAAACCTCATGTCAGTGCCCCAAAGACAGACTTAGGGTCTCATCCTAGAGTGGCCACACATTAAATCTCCTCTTTTCTGGTTTCCAGAATCACTTATCTCTCTAATTGGCATATAGTCATGGTTAGCTGAGCCTAGCCTCCTGTGATTACATAAGAACTTGGCTTACAAGTTTTGGTGAAGGCAAACTAAGTCATAAAGCATCTTGCTGACCTTACTTCCATGCAACCAGTCAGCCTTGGGAGGAGACCAGGGACTTTTTCTCATGGTATTGTGTCTTTCTGTCATTATTTGGTGGGGCAGAGAAATGCATGTGTGGATCTGAGCATGGTAAGTTTTCCCAACAGGTGTCACCTGGGGCTTGTTCTTCCTTGCCTTATGAATTTGGAAGTTCTTTGAGCCATTTGGATACCTGCCATCTATCTGAGAAGCCTTATCTTTGAGGGTCTTTTGAGAAAATCTTGGTTCCCTTGACCTTTTGGAGTATATGCTGGAGTGGCAGGGAAGCTTGGATGTTATTATCTTTTATTGGTAACTGTAGGAAGACAACCACAAATTGTTGGCAGAGAATATTCCAGGCATCTTACAAAAAGATACCTAACCTGCCCCTCCCCAAATAGCCTAGTAACAAGTCTGCAGGCACTTTGTTTTTGCATTTTAAAAAAGCAACTTATTTCAAATTAAAATAACTATTCTTGGCATGTATAACTCGTATGGATGTGGATGTGAACACTTCAGAATAATTTTTAGACTTAGCAGTTATAGAATTAACATACAGGAGCTTTTGCCAACATCTTCCTTCTCCCTTCCCTCTCCCTCCTTCTCTCCCTCCCTCTCACTTTTTTGTTACTTCTTCTTTTGAAGAACAAGTTACTCAAAGTCCTTCTCTTAACCAGGCCTATGGAAACACACTGAGAACTAACTGTACACTTTAAGACTGAAGGGGAAAGACAAGTCCCTAGTCTTTTTAAATCCAATCTGTTGTCTACTAAGAGGCTTGACAAAGGGTCTTAGTGTCTTACAGTTCAGCCAAGTAGACAGGGATCTTAATAGATTTCCTTCTATTATAAGAAGAATATGGACACAACTCTTCTGCAGTGTATTTGGAATTCCTAATAATTGTTTTCATAATTGCTAACAAAGAGTGAAATAATTTAAGATTGCTTCCTCCTGGGTCTCTGCTTAGAGTAAGATTATTAAGAGTTAAAATTTCAATTAACATGCACACAGAAAATATGAAATCATCTGAGCCATGCTCTGATGAAAAATATGAAAAGCATGAAGCATTTTATTTTCTGGAGAAAAGATGATTTTTGTCTAAGTTCCAAAATGTCATAAATGATATTTCCAAATGCACATTTATCTGAAAGACTTTCTAAGGTTAAATTCAATGAATGTGCCAATGTGAAACTGGAATTGAAATTCTTGTGTCTGAAGCAAAATGCTCCCTTAAAAATACTGTTCCTTAGTAACATTTGAAAGAAAGGCTGACTTAAAGGACCAAATATTTGGAGTTTTATTAAGATCATTGCACATGTTTTCTGCTGATTTTTTTCAAGACTTCTAATTAAGGAAACTGATTTTTACCAAAGTCTATGTTCATTCAATTGTCTGTGTAAGTCTTTAAAAGTCTTTAAAAATAAAAAACAACTATTATTTTTAAGATGATTCTAGTCTCTTTACTACCTTACATATATGTGAATAACAAAGTGTAGGAAAGTGCCAAATTTTGTCTAAAAATTATGCAAAAATTTGAAAATGTAGAGCGAATGTAGAGCGAATCTTAAACGGTCTTATTAATTGAAAACACCAGGCCAGGTATTGAGGTAAATTCTGAATGATCAGAAAGACAGAACAAGCCACAGCCAACCTCACCTTGCCAACTCCTCAGCTGACCTTGTTTCCTCAGATTGCAGGCTTCTGAGTCTTCACCCAAATGAATCTCAGCTGAACTGCTCAAAGCC
>LZPO01117328.1:41126-59284 GCA_001675575.1 Neotoma lepida
GTGCTACCACTGCCTAACCTCTATGTTTAATCTAGTGGCTGTTCTGTTCTCTGACCCCAGATAAGTTTTATTAGGGTACACAATATTTTGGGGGACATAATATAATCACCACACTTAAATGCATGTGAGATTGTACACACAAAATGAACAGACATTCTCATAAACAATACTTATTCCATCTTGGCTTTCTTTATGTAAAATGACTAATGAAATTCTTCTAATATTCCTGCTACTTATAAGTAGTGCCCTTCAAGTGAGACACTTGCCATTTGGGCAGTTCTTCCATTTAAAACATTTCTGACATCTTTTTGCATTGAAGAAATAAAGCCTTCTTTTGTTGTGTACATATAGACTCACATTTACATTAGGAAATAAGTCTATTATTCATGTGTAATAAATCTGAAGTTTTGATTTATGTTATTATTATTATTGACAAAGGTATAAACCTATTATTTTATAGAGTCAAACATCCTAAATTTTGATATGAAAGTGAATTCTGATTTCAATATAGAAAGGACCTCTGGGTAACTATGGTGCTAATTGTTTTGGACAACTGTGTGTTAAATATGTTTATGACCCTTTTGCATTACAAAAGGCTTCTGATATTGAATGCTTGGGAGAATGCCTGGCTGGTGGCCTTCACATGAGAACTGCTAGTGGTACTGATGTTTTCCAGGCTTCTGTTCATCTGCTCTTAGCTGGATTCTGACTGTATCCTTAACATGTCTGACCACTGGGCACTGACTAGTGCCTCTCCAATAGCCAAAAGTATTGGACATTGGCTCCCTAGGGAGCAGATCTGTAAATAAGTACATTCTATGCTTTTAGAAAAAAAATTTTAATTAAAATTATTTTAATATCTCTGTGTGATAGTACATACTATCATTATATATAATATATAATACGTATATATGTACTATATATATATAATATTTTATATAATACTATATATACATATATACCTAAATGCAGGTGTCTCTAGAGGTCAAAAGTGTCAGATTCTCTGGAGCTGGAGTTACAGGCAGTTGGGAGCTATCCAGCTTGGGTTCTGGGAACTGATCTCAGGTTCCGTGCAAGAGAAATACACACTTTTAACTGCTGAGCCATCTGTAAAATCTTGAAAAATTTTATTTTTAAAACACAAAATTGAATGGAAACTTTTATGAAAACAATATTATTGATAAACTATGTCACCAAACTGAAACATAGTACTGTCAATCATAATCATTATGTTGCTGTAATAGGAATGCATATTTTGTCAATTATTAAACTTTCTTTAAAATTGTAACCATGTCTAATTAAAGCTTTTTGTTAATAGGGGAAATTATTAAGGCAACTCCACGCAGTTAAGAGGTTTATTTAGGGATTTAGGGCAACTTACAGCAAGTAAAGGGGTTGGTCACAGGGTCCAGGAGAGGTGAGGTGCAGTCCAGCGGTGTTCTCTGGAGAACTCTGCTTGGTCCATCCTCCAACGTCCAGGATCCAGGAACCAAGAGCTCCTGCCCGAATTGTTCCTTAGTCTTAGCAGCTCCCCTGTCTTAATGGCTCCCGCCTCGGCTCTGCCCCCGGGGGGAGGTCCGAGCTAGGCGTGGCAGTTACCGGAAGCCTCAATAAGGGTTATTCTTCCAGGTCTTAGCTGGAACTGCTGCCCACTACATCTCNCCCTTTTGTCTAAATAAGAAAATTCTAACCTAATACAAAACTATATACAACAGGAATGATTATCAAATATTGTCCAGGAGGAATAAGGGATAATGACCTAGACAAGATGGAACTACAACCAACACAAATAACATCAAACAAGAGACAAATACTAAAATACTAAAATCCAGAGTAGTCTGGAGCATAGGTAAATGGCATGTTACAGAGATCATTCCAAAAAGTGTCCTATCCTAAATAACCTGAATCTAATACTTAATATGTTCTAGCTAAGATACAAGAAGATTGTAACTATAACTCTTAGTCTTCAATCCCATCAAAGACCTGAGAAGGAATATAATAACACCTGAGAAATGGGAGAAGGATGCAAGTAACTTTCGGGAGTCTTGCCAGAGTAGGCAGAGACAGCTCACATCTTGGGCAGTCACCTAGAGTCTCTTAGTATTGTTGGTGCATTCAAATTGGTGACAGGCCTAGCTTACCTCTCAGACCATTTTCAAAAGCAGGATTTTTGAAAGACTACCTTACCCTGTCTTGGCAGAGTTCAATAGTCGCTTTTACTGTCAGCGGTGGAGGCAAGGGCAGTTCTTCACCCAATAGGCCATTTTTGTGCCAAGAAGAAGACAAACTTCCAAATGAAAATGTCTCAGAAGCCCAACATTCTCTCGGAATCAGTTCAATGCTGCCAGGAGCAATTGTGTCTCACATCAACAAAATTCTAAATTATCAAAAACATTTAAATGCCATATTCTNTAGGTCTATGAAGTGTTTGAAGATTACCTATCCATCTAACATATGTTTCTGTAAGTCTGGAGAACCTAACTAACATAACTATAGACATGACAAGCATGAGTGACTATAACTCATTAAGTCTTCACTACTAAAATAACTTAAGGACTAAGGCTTCACATAGCAAAATAAGCAGTCTGTAAGCAGATGTACCATAAGGACAATGACCTCAAGATTGTGACAATACCCAAAATGGCTTAAACAGAGGTAGAACATGCATACATATGACAAAAACAATTTTACATTTGTATCAATATACAAAGTACTTCAAACAAAAGTAGAAATATATGTACATTACAACAAATACAGTTCTGCATTTGTATCAATATACAAATTATCCTAAATAGAAATATATAAGTAGTTTGCATTTGTATCAATATATGAGAATCAATATCAGTGCTAATTATCTAAGACTGATATTTAACTGAATTAGTTTACTAATAAATACAATATTCTACCTTAATATCTTACACCTATCCATTCCCCTTTTTCTTTTCTAAAAGAGAATTCTGAGTCCACATTCTATTGTTCCACCCCCACCCCTACAACCATGTATTCATAACCCTGAGAAAATAAGATATTTGGGAGAGGGGCGTCGTTTTCTTGTAATTACTTCCTGCTGTTTTGGGGGCAAAGGTATCTCTGTGGGATGTTGTAAGAAAACTTAGATTATTAGGTCTCAATAGAGCTATCCATAGAATCTGCAGCTAGTCTCAGAAATGGATAAGATTGTCTGAGATTCTGGCTAAGAGTGTAGTGTGATGGACCATCTTATCTCAGGACTGTCTTGAAGAGTTTTCAGTCTGAGGCTGATTATGATTAATGTTCTTAGGTACCATGGTATCATTCTGGACTGAGTAGGGTTGTTGNTGTAGTCGTGGTGATGGGGCCCCCATCTTCCTTCTGGAGACTTCAGAAATTGCTATTGTAGAAGACAGTTTTTACTGTGGAAAACTTGAACATCAAAATAAAAAGTTCGGATTTAAAGATGACATGACACGTAAGAAAGAATTCTAAGAGAGTAAGAGTAAGCATGGAGAGAAATAGAATCTGGTGACAATGGTCCCTTTTTATTGGTTTTCATCTGTCCCATACCAGGCGGCTCTTCTGGTATGAGACAAAATCTCTTAAATTGTTTCTTTTAGCAATATGCTTGGGTTTAGAGGAGGAAGGAGCCAACTTCCAACTCCAAAGCCAGCTTAATATATAATTGAATCAGAACCATGATTCTTTTGGAGTTAAAGAGATAGAGATGTTAAGCAGTGAGATTTTACTCTGTGCAGATTGGTACCAATAGATTATTTTCTTCTGCTGTAGATGTCTAAGGCCTTATAATTTCTGGACGATGGGTATTTCTAATATCCTGTAAAGACAAGAAAAAGAAAACCCTGCCCCAACCCTTTGTTTGTTAAGTTTTTCTTACAACTTGTAGAGANGTCACATTTGTAGATGAGCTTTTACTTCTCTTCCCCGAGGGGTTTCTCCTGTTCGAATCGAATTTTTATTAATTTTTGTTGGTATCCATAGCTTTTCTTTTCCTGTGGAAACAAAAACAAAACCCCTTCGTAGGGGTATCCTGGTTTCCATTCTGAGGTCAACACATCTTTGAAGTAAACTGGTTGATTTAGGTCAGAAGTTTTGTCTGTTGTCCAGTGTCTCTCCACAGCTGTTGTTTCTTTCTCATCAGCATTGAGAAAACTCAAGGTTAATAAAGCATTATGCAATCTATTTCTAGGAGTCATTGTTACCTGTTGCTGTTTATTTAGCATATCCTTTAGAGTTCGATTGGATCTTTCTATGACTGCTTGGCCTGTGGGATTGTGTGGTATACCTGTTACATGCTTTATATTATAATAAGCAAAAAACTGTCTCATTTTATTGGAGACATANGCTGGGGCATTATCNGTCTTAATTTGTACAGGCATTCCCATGATGGCCATAACTTCTAATAGGTGTGTAATCACAGAATCAGCCTTTTCAGAACTCATAGGAGTTGCCCACTGAAATCCTGAATAGNTGTCAATGGTATGGTGTACATACTTTAATCTTCCAAATTCTGAGAAGTGAAACACATCCATCTGCCAAATTTCATTTCTTTGTATACCTTTTGGATTGCTCCCTGCAGGTAATGGAGTTTGATTATAGAAAGAANAAGTAGGACATTTTTTTACAATATTCTTGGCTTGTTGCCAAGTAATGGAGAAATCCTTCTTCAAACCTTTGCTATTTACATGGTGTTTCTTATGAAATTCTGAGGCCTCTAGCACGTTACCTATTAGTAACTGATCAATCTCATCATTACTTTGTGCTAGAGGTCTGGCAGACCCGTATGAGATATGATATGTATTATATATATAGGATGTTCCCTATTTCTGATGATTTCCTGCAATTGTATGAATAATGAAGTTAATTCTGTNTTATCAGGAATAAATTCAGCAGTTTCAATATGTAAAACAACTCTCTTTGCATATTGAGAGTCAGTGACTACATTGAGGGGTTCTGTGAAGTCCATCAATACCATAAGAAAGGCATACAGTTCTGCTTTTTTGTACCGAGTTGTATGGACTTTGAACCACTTTACTCAAGTCTTCTGATTTGTATCCAAAGCATTTACAATCTAGTTAGAAAGAAATGAGTCTAACAGATCCTTTCTTTTCTGAATTAGTTTTAAATCTTTGCTCTTGTTGATTTGTTTTGTATTTTTCTTGTAAAACATTGTAATTTTGTTCATACACAAAAACACAACTTGTAACAAAATAGCCATCAGAATGTGGTGGCACATGTTTTTAATCCTAGTACTGGAGAGGCAGTAGCAGGAAGATCTATTTGAGTTCAAGGCTAGCCTGGTTTACANAAGGAGTTCCATGCCAGCCAGGGCTACTTAGAGGGACCTTTTTTTTTAAAAAGCAAGCAAGCAAACAAACAAAAACAAATAATCTAAATGAGATGTGAAAAATCACCTGCAATATAAACAGAATTGAACTTGAAGTGGAGTTAATCTAGACTACGACCTACTTTTTAAATAACCCCAACTGTTAGTTGCTTGAATTTGTCCACCAAAGGATTTAGTGACATCAACTCCGTACCATTTGTCACCCCAATCATGTCACCCACAAGATACTCAGACCTGTTACCCACATGACATCCCAATCACATCACCTACATGGAATCAAATCAGCAAAGATGAAACTCATCTTATATGACAGGCAGTTGAGACCAAACTATAGCATTTCAGTTGATCAGAGATGCCTTCAGAGAAATTTGTCTAGGCACAAGCTGGGAAGTTGTAAGAATTGAAATGAAGGGATCCTGGGCATGGTGGAACACACCAATAGTCTCAGTAGAGTTGAGAGTTTAAGGCCAGCCTGAAGTGTATAGAGAGACTCCATATTAAACAAAAAATTTAGTCACTTGTTCCAATCTTCCAAAAGTAACCAGGGCAAGAGGTTATGGAGAAATGGCTCTTACACACAGTATCAGTTATTTCTTTTGTTATTGTGATGAAATACTCTAAAAAGCAACTTAAGGAAAAAAGTTTCAGGTTACAGTCCATCATGGCTAGAGTCACAGCATCAACAAAAGCTTCAGACAACTTGTCACATTTCATTCATAATCAGGAAGCAGACGGCAGTAATTGCTTGTGATTGGTGAGCTGTCTTCTTTACATGAGGTCAAAGACCCAAGCTCAGAAAATGGAGCCACCTATGTTTAGAGTTTTATCACTTTGTCGAACTTTAATAACCTTACTAATATAACCCCTCATAAACATACCCAGAGGCTTGTCTCCTAAGTGATTCTAGAGTGTGTCAAGTTGATAGTGAATATTAACCATTACTGCTCCATATAAGTCATAACCTTCCACTGCTGTCACTATAGACTCATGGTCGTCTTATAATGCAAAATTATATTCAACCCAACTTCAAAATTCCCTCTAGTCTCTAACAGTTCCAGAACTGTTTAAAAATCCAAAGTCCAGTCTCATGAGACTCAGGAAAATCTCTTAACTGTGGTGGTATATAAAATAAAAATCAAGCTTTATAGTTCCAACATACAATGGCACAGAATAACATTCCCATACCAAAATAGAAGTATATGGGCAGAGCAAGGAATAACCAGACCAAAAAAGAATAAAACACAGCAAGGCATATATCAAATCCTTCAACTCTTTGTCTAGCATCAGAGACTCATGATGGAATGTCTGAGCCCAAAAGGATTAGGAAGTCCCCACCCTCCAGTTGTACTGCCTCTAGCACATACAATTTCTCTCTTAAGTCCTCTCCACTGTCCAATTATATGCCTACAATTTTCCTTGGTGGATGATGGAGATATTGTTCTGTATGCTGTGAATAATGTTTGATAAATAAAATGCTGATTGGCCCCTAGCGAGGCAGGAAGTATAGGTGGGATAAACAAACAAGGAGAATTCTGGGAAGAGGAAGGCTGAGTCGGAAGACGCTGCTAGCCACTGCCAGGAGCAGGAAGATATGAAGGTACTGGTAAGCCATGAGCCATGTGGCAAAGTACAGATTTATAGAAATGGGTTAATTTAAGTGTAAAGCTAGTCAGTAATAAGCCTGAGCTAATGGCCATACAGTTCATAATTAATATAAGGCTCTGTGTGTTTACTTGGGTCTGAGTGGCTGCGGGACCATGCAGGAGCCCAGGCAGGACACAAAAAACTTTTTCCTACAGGTGGACATCATGGTCCTGGTATCTCCAACATCCTGGGGACTCCATAACAATTTAGGCTTCACCTTCACAATGTCACAGAGATTTCTCTGGGTCTCCTTGCAAGGACTCTGACCCTGATGTACATTCACTTTGTTATTGTTCTAGTCAGAGCCTCAGGTTTTTCTCCAATGGTGCTAATCTCTTTAACAGGTGAATTATCAGTATTTATTTATCTTGTTTGCAACTTTAAACTTTCCCATACTCCTTTCCTTTAAAGTTTTCATATCATTCTAGACTTTCTTTCTGTAGATCTAAGAGTAGTGGGAAGTAGCCATGCTGTGGCCTGGAAACTGTGATGTCTTGAAATTCCCTCTGCCAAATGAATTAGTTCCTTAATTTTTCATTGAGTCTCACTCCAATTCTCAGGACATTGGCAGAGCACAGCCAGACTTTCTTACAGAATGTAATAGAATTAGGCCTGTAACCTAATTCTTGATAGAAATGAAACATCATGAAATGAGCATCTACTCTTTAAATTTTTTTGGCATTCTAATCTTCTAAACACCCACTCAAATGTCTAATTAATCTCTAATTACACCATTCCAGGACTCCTTCAGTATACAGCTGCAAACTCACATGTTCATTCCTTAAACCAGTTCCAAAACCCCACAAGTGACATGGTCAGGTTTATTTTAGCAATGGCCACACTTCTTATTATTAATTTTCTGTAGTTTTTAAAAATTATTGTGATAAAATACCTGACTACTAACTCAAGAAAGAAAGAGTTTACTTTGGCTTAGTTTAAAGACATAGTCTATCATAGCAAAGAAGGCTGGTAGCAGGATCATGAGGCAACTGGTCACATTGCATTAGCAGTCAAGAAACAGCAAGGAATGCTGGTATTTAGTATGCTGTCTTCTGCTCTAGCCTGCAAGAATATTAAATAGAGATTCAGCTGTATATGATAAAGCTATACCTTGAAGGGTCAAGGAATCCTAGAGGAAAGCCATATGTCAAGGAATATTTTGGTGTTATTTGGCTTTTAATATTCAGCTGTTTCTTGCTATGAATTTCTTGTACTCATAATTTCCCCAAGAACTTATAACTCTGAGTGGAACACTCCTTGGGCATATATACTTAAAGTACTTGGATAAGGTCATGTAGACAGGGCTTTCTGCCTCCAGGATCTCTGCTCCCTTTCTAGTATTTGACTTGGATATCTGCATTCTGCAAATATCCCCTTTAGCTAACATTCAAGGATAAGGCCAGCTCCAAACAAAGCATCCAAGGACAAGTAACCTGGCCAGACCACCCGCTAGGTGCCTGATGCCCCTAATTTTAGGTAAAACATCCTTTCAGAGACATAGCCTGGCTCCTAAGCCAAGCACCTGTCTCCTAGGTGCATAGCTTTGCTTCTTGTGCAAATCAAGCTCAGACCCTCCTTCCTATGACAGGTGAAATGAGATTCCAGAGCTATTGAGTCAGAGCTAAAGGTTTTTTTTTTTTTTTTTTTTTCATACCAGGTGGAGGATTGGAACAGGATTCCTAGGTCAGGCAGAGTCATCTGGCTAGAGAAGAAAGAACAAGACAGAGTTTCTGTAGATGGTAGGGATTGGGTCAGGTCAGGAGAGTAGGAAAGGAAGGAATGAACATGGATAGAGAAACTGAAAATGAAGATGAGTTTGAAAGCAAAAAAGCCTAGTTGTTGCTATGAGAGGACAGAAAGAGAAGGGACAGAGGGAGTAATTTATAAGAATAGAAATAAAGCTGTGTAGATAGAATTTAATCTCAGAGGAATAAAGTAAACAGACAAAAGAGCATGGTGTACATGAGGGATACTGATGAAAGATCTGATACCATTCTATTGTCCTTTTCAGTTGAGTTAATGTAGTTTCTCATTTCTCATTCATTTTGCTGACTTTTCCCTTTATGTTTTGACCTTACCCGCAAGGTCTTGGATTAACATGATCTGCTTCTCTNTATACTATNACATGCTTTTGAAATCTTCACCTGGCATTTTACCTCATTCAGTATGTAAAACGTCAAGTCACAGTTACAATCTTGCTTTGTTTTTTCATATTTTCTCTTTTTTTAAAAAACCATTTCTTCTGGTTTTGTTTGGAAATCTTATTTAGTAGACTATTTTTAAGGACCTGTACGGGTTAGGTTTTAGCCACATTGTCACAAGTTAGAGTAATCTGGGAATAGGGAATTGAAATCAAGACAATGCTTCCATCAGATTAGCCTTTTAGAAAGTTTGTGGGATATCTTCTTGATTAATCATTGATGTGGGAAGGCCCAGGCCATTCTGGGTGGTATTATTCCTGGGTAAGTGGTCCTGAATGGTAAAAGAAAACAGGCTAAACAAGCAATGAGAGGAAGCCAGTAAACTGTAAACCTTTATGGCCTCTTCTTTAATTCCTATCTTCAGGGTCTTGCTCACTCAATGATGGACTATGATCTGGGACTGTATGCAAAATAAACTCTTTCCTTCACAAGTTGTTTTTGGTCATGGTGTTTATCACAGCAAATGGAAGGCAAACTAGGGCAAGGGTCAACTCTCAGTTACCACTCAGAGAGGAGAAAACAAACAGTGACAACATCAAAGCCCAGAGGACACAGAAGTAGTGTTAATAATTAATCAAAGCCCACTTTGATTACCAACAACAATCACCATCACCAACGACAGTAAGATACAAATAAAATACAAAGTGGCAAAACTAATAAATATATAAAGTTAAAATTCTTTTAAGATAAATATGTAAACAGTATGTGAATGAAGTGAAGCAAGAAGACTGAGGAGGAGGAAAAATAGAGGAGACACAAAGTTAAATAAATTAAAAAGAGAAGAGAAATGGAGAAGAATTTTTGGGAAGAGAAAAGAAAAGAACAATATATTTTTAAAAAGTTTGCAACAATGAAAAAATTCAAAATCAAAATCAAAATTATATAATTATAAGAAGGAGAATAAAAATAAGAGTTTAAAAATTATTAAAAGGGATAAAGCTAAAATAATACTGAAAGTAAAGAATAGAAAGAAAAAAGCATGTTGTAAGGCACCAAAAAAAAAAAGAAAGAAAAGAAAAGAAAAAGAAAGAAAAAGAAAGTAGACTGACCAACCTCTAGAAATCTGACCCCTTGGTGCTGCCCTGCATCCTGACATAAAAACCTCATTCTAAGAAAAAACTCCTTCCTTTCCTCTCTCTCTCTCTCTCTTCTTCTTCTTTTCTCTCTTTCTCTGTCTCTGTCTCTCTCTCTCTCCTATCTTTTTCTTCATCTCTCTATTATAATAAACTCTCCACATGGATGTAGCATCTGGGTTGTGAATTACTGGCTGCTGCTGAGTGCGTCTGCCCAATCTGCCCAACCTGCCACCGCATCTGCCCAGCATGGTTCCCTGAACGTGCAAAATACTCTTGGGGTCCCAGCCCCATCCTGCACAATAGTTTATAACATGCCCAATATTGAAAAAATATATAGATAAAATTAGCTTAATATATAAAGGAGAATAATTTTTAAAAAGGTCTTTAAATATGATAAAGTAAACATACTGACAAAAGCACAGTGAAATGAACAACAAGCACACATGTCAAATAAAAGAGAAAAAGAAAGAAAGAAGAGAGAAAAGGGAAAAGGTTTGTTTTTCTGCATTATTAAGGATGGAGAAGTATACATTAGGATGGGGGTGGGACTTCAGTTGATCTTGTGGCCTCTTCCCTATGGCTTATTTGGGTATTGAGCCTGTATAAGACCAGTGTCTGATGTAGGCCAGGGCTACACTTCATTTCAGTAATTTCATGTCTTTGTATACCAGGGCCTCTACTGGTGACATTTACCTTTGCAATCTGTGGTCTGAACAGGTTCTCTNATCCTGTAGAATTTCGAGAGCATCTAGAGCTATCTTTTTCTATGAACTTAATGTCTTGATCTTAGTCTCTGTCACCAGCACTTTTAAACTTTTTAATATCTTGCTGACCTCCTCTCAATAGCTGCCTTCCTAGTCTTCCCATNCCCGGGACTGTGGTGGGTTAAATTTAAGCTTGCTGACTTGTGGTGAGTTCCAAACACCTAAGTTAGTTCAGTTTTAAAGGCTAGGTTCTTGCTCAGAGTGAATCCCAGATGCTGCTAACCTTGCAAATTGTTGTAGAAAAGATGGAGTCCCTCTTCAAGAATCACTACCTTTCCTGCAATTGGATGTGAAGCTTGCTAGAGCTTAGAGCATGTCCTGAGGGTAGGAACCACCATTGTCCTGAATTCTGATTTCCTTCTATTGTAAGGCATTTTCCTCTGAACTGAAATATTCCCTCCAAGAGGAAGGGAAAGATTCATGAGACTCAACAGGTTAACAAAAGGTCATATGTCTGAGAGAATCAGAATTTGGAGGATTGTCTTTGGCCATGTCCCATCAGTACAAAAGAGTAAACAACTGAGCAGGAGACTCTGCCAGCCTGGATGTCGAGGAGAGATTCTCAGACTGTCAAGCTTTCTGCAAGTTGTGCAGAGAGTTCCAAGATTGTAGCTTTCATGAATTTTCACCAATGCTGAGGTGACTTTTCTGGTGATGCAGCTTCTATTGAGTCATCCCTACTTCTGTAAGCAACCCCTCACCTAAACTCTTTTTAGTTACCCCAATAAAAACTCATTGGTTACCAAGATGGACTGTCATGATGAATTCTCTTTCTGATGTGAGTAGGGGTGTGTGTGTGTGTGTGTGTGTGTGTGTGTGTGTGTGTGATCTGTCATATGATACTTCTGCACACTAGGGAGCCACATGGCAGGAGCTTGGCCTACTCTTTCATTGTGTTGTATGTCATTTTCCCTCCCTCCCTCCCTCCCTCCTTTCCTCCCTCCCTTTCTCCTCCTTCCTTTTCTTTTCTTCTTAGAATAGAGCTTGTTTTATTTTAAGTGGTCTTTCTTCACCTTTACCAGGTATCATGAAGAGAGCAGAGAGCTTCTGGTCTGCCATCTTACCTGGGAATAGTCCCACTCTCATTTGTTTTGTTGTTGTTGTTGTTGTTGTTGTTGTTGTTGTTGTTGTTTTGTTTTGCTTTGCTTGGTTTGGTTTGGTTTTTCTAAACAGGGTTTCTCTGTGTAACAGCCCTGGATGTCCTAGAATCCACCCTGAAGAACAGGCTGGCCTTGAACTCAAAAAGATCTCCTTGCCTCTGCCTCCCAAGTGCTGGGTTTAAAGGTGTGTACCACCACTGCCCAGCTACTTGTTTTAAGGACAGAATTAAAATAAAAACTGTCTTAGCATTGGAGATTGACATTTAAGTAAGAAAATTTGAATTCAGGCTGTATCATGTACTACCTTTTTGGGTAAAAAAGAATCAATGTTGTTTATCAGGCTACACCTTGCTTTGAGACTCCATTTTACAAGCAGCTTTTGGTTCCATTTTGAGTGCAAACATAGACAGGGTGACTTCATATCTTGTTGATTACATAACATCATTTGTCATAGTTTTATGATGATAAAACTTGGAGAGAAAGGAGTTTCTTTCACTCTTAGAGAGCTTTCTCAGAAAAGGGAATATTGATTGCCTCCATATGTAATCTTCACAGTGATGTTGTTTGCTCTATTGAGTCTTGACTTTCAGTCAGGGAGAATTCTCAACTGGATCCTGGGGCATGTAGACATTTCCTTTTCTTTTTCATGATAATGATCTTTTTTTTTTAATCCTGTCTCATACAGCCCAGGAGGCTTCCCAGATGATCTGACTGAGGCAGCAGAGGGGAGCCCTGGGAAGAGGCTAAAGTCTCCATTTCTGTATGGTGGCCTGCTAGGCTGGGAAAGAAGGCTAGTCACAGCCTCTGGGCATCTCCTTGAGACTCTAAGACAAGTGAGAAATATGAGAGTTTGATTTTTCATTTCTGATGACATACTCTAAACAGAGAACTCTAACAAAGAGAGTTGATGATAGTTAAGTGTGCTGTGGATTTGGGATGTTTAAGCTCCTGGGCTTGTCATTTCTCTTCAACAATCTCCCACCTCCTGAGTGCTTGGTACTGACTAACCTCATTTCTTCCATGACATGGATGCCACTCAAACCCTCAAGAATATTCATCTCAAGCCGGGCGGTGGTGGCGCACGCCTTTAATCCCAGCACTCGGGAGGCAGAGGCAGGCGGATCTCTGTGAGTTCAAGGCCAGCCTGGGCTACCGAGTGAGTTCCAGGAAAGGCGCCAAAGCTACACAGAGAAACCCTGTCTCGAAAAACCAAAAAAAAAAAAAGAATATTCATCTCTGACACTAACCTTAGAAAATCTTCAGGTTCATATTTTCTGAATTTTTCATTTCCTTTCTTTGTTCTATTATTTTAAATTTCATAACTTTGGGAACTTTAAGCCTCTAAAAAGTCTCAGCAAATCCACACAGATCCCTAACCTTTGCTTTTATGCTACTGCACCGTGTATGTGTTTGTGCACCTATCATATGGGAGACCTTCGAATTGGTACAAAAAATACCCAGACACCAAATTCTCAGTACAAAGGAGATTCATTACTCAGGAGGGACAATGGGGGTAAGGGTGGGAGTGAGGGGTGATGCCTCTGGACTGGACAAAGACAGACAACAGGTGTCTCTTCAGAAGTGGTTTTAACGAGGAAAAAAGAAAAACACTGTACTAGTATGAGTAGGTAAGTCCTGATTGAACCTGTTAGCCACTATAGCCAAATTATGAATTTTGGTTGCTGGACCTTGATGTTCAGTCTCAGGAATGAGTCAGTGGCCAAATAAGGGAAAGGACATTGGGGGTTAGCTTTAGGGATGTAATCTAATGGATTAGCAAGGGAAAGGGAAGGGGAAAGGCAAAATCTTCTGGTTTGATGTTTGCATGCTGGGGCCTATTAGAGAACCCTCCATTCTCACCTTTTTGTTTTAATATTTTGTGACTGGATTCTGGTAAGTGAGATTTGTTCTCTCTGGCTGCTTCCTGTTGACATTATTTTTAGGAACCAAAGAAAGCTGTAATGTTGATCAAGGTCAAGAATAGCAGGCTATGTCAGTCAATGTCCATGCTCTTTGGGCTAGGGAAGTGCAGGTAGCATTGGAGCAGTTTGTGAGGCTGCATCATTTGGGACTAGTCACTTTGGAGCTGTTTAAGATATGGATTCTTAGGAAACATCTGGAGCCGGCAAGTTATTGGAGCAAAACCTGTTGGGATAGATAGACTAGGGATGGAGGTAAGTAGTTAAGGGGGAAATTTTTATCTCAGGTGTATATTTGAAAACTTTAGGCCTATAGGTCTGGTAACTGGGAAAGGGGAGCCTCCAAGACAAGGGAAAGGTGGGGAAATCCCATCCTAGGAAAAACAGATGGGGAAACTTAGGCTGGTGGTTGATAGGGGCACTTATCTAGAGTATATTTGACTTGGTGGATTCAAATCCATTTCCTGAAGCTTATAGAAATTTTTTAAGTTTACAAAAAGAGATAAAAGTTTTAGATGTGTTAGCCTTTCTTCCGAGGATATAATTGTCCCTTGCCCCCTCCAAATAAATGAGCTGTTCCACTGATACACTCTCAGGATCAGCCTTCGGCTGTGGCAGTGCTTGGCTCCATGGGTGGGGCTACTCCACAATAGTCCAACCATTTCTAGACGAAGCAGGACTCAAGTNCAGTAGTTCTGTATGTTGTTATCTAGGTTATGTAGTAGGGTAGCCTGGAGGGAAATGGAGTGAATCATAAGGAGCAAAAGGGCAACTTAATGGGCTGCCATGTCAGCACAAATATTGCCTTTACTGTTGATGGAGGGGTCAGTCTGATGTTCTTGTAATGAACCAAGCCAATTTGATAGGGTAAAAGAGAGGCCTTGGGGAGGTGATGGATATATGNAGACTTAGTAATTGAGTTGCCATTTGTGTTTAGAATTTCTCATTCCTTCCATATTGGTGAATATGTTAGCAAGATATGGAAAGCATATTTGGAGTCCATGTACACCATTAATGATGTATATTTTAATGATTTGGAAGGCTCTGGTGAGGGCTATTATTTTTGTCTGTTGGTTGGTAGTGTGTGAGGGTAAGAAAGTTGCCTTGACATCATCTGAGACCATTGTGTATCCTGTAGCAGGGTGTCCACCTGACAGGCAGGAGCTGCCACCCGTATAAAAAGTGTAGGTAGAAGTAGTTAGAAAACCATCTTCTATATGAGAGGGATGGAGGAGGAGGNGTTCAAGAGTCTTTGGATAGGTATGAAGAGGGTCTTGAGGTNTTGNGGTTAAGAGATAAGCATTCGATTGAGGGGAAGACAGGTAAGAAACATGAGTGATGAGTTTTTGATAAGAGAAGTTCGGAGGAATAGAATCCAAAACAGTAGAAGGCATTTGAGTCCTTTGTAAGGTAAGACTTGGGAGAGAAAGAGAGATGGGAATAGACTGTNTGTGGGAATTTGCTAGATTTAGAGATGAGCAGAGAGGTTGTAGGAAGAGTGTGTAGACAGGGAGGCCAGTCCTGCATGGTGTTGTCTAGAGTTTTGGAAAGGTAAGCTACAGGGGCGAAGGTTAGTCCTAGAAAGTGTCCCAAGATGCCAAGGGCATAACTGATTTTCAGAAGAGTAAAGATGGAAAGATCTGCGTAGATCTGGGAGGCAGAATGCCTGGGCTGAAAGGAGGGATTTTTTGAGGTTAAAGGACTATTTGTCAACAGGAAGAAGAGGCTCAAGGGCAGATCCAGAAGCCAGAGCAAGTTAAGTGTGAGATTTGGAGGGGTCTGGAGGATAGGATGTGCACTCTGACTATGGGTCAGAGTGACATGGTGAGTGAGACCTCAGAATTCTCTCAGGACTGAAAAAGTGGCCACTGTATCTAAGAGGAACAAGATGAGGCAACCTGACACAAGAAGTGAGACCCTAGGCTCCTGAACAATGTTTGGTGTGGGCTTATGCAGGTCAGTCAATGTCATCAGAGATCTGAGAAGGATAACTTATAGCTAGAGGTATAATCCAAATGGCCTATCTATCAATTGAAATGATAGAGACTTTTTCATTACCTACATAGTTATTCTAGGCTCCCACGGTCTCAATGGCTGGGTAGTAGTGATAGGTCTTCAGTTGTCATACAGGGCAGTGGCCTTTGGCTGTCAGATCCAGGTCTGGGATTTTTCTGTATAGAAACTTGGGAGAATTGACCTTACTTTGGCCAGACAGAGTACAGCAGTCAACCCAAAAGTGTCCACAGTTTGAGCAAAGCCCTGGTGGCAGATGAAGCAGTTTGTTCAGTGGTTAACAATACCATAATCTAGGTGGAGTCATTGTGTCCCATCTGGCTTCTTTAGGGACATATTTTTATTAGGAATAGGCATGTCTCTATAATTATTAAATACTTAAAATGCCATAATCAGCAGATCTCTGAATAGTTTGTGGATCACCTATCTAATATGTCTGATTTATTTATTTTNGGCTTAACTTAGAAAGCATATACAGGAGGCTAAATAAAGTTTGTCATTAAATGAATTATATAATAATTGTAAGTTAGTAGTTAAAAGAATTTTAAGAGTTTAAAGTGGAGATAAGTGACTTTTGAAAGTGTAGAACAGAGCAAGATACATGAGATTTGGGGATTGTTTCTTTAAGCTGCAGGAGGAGGAGAGGCCTTGGAGCTCTTAAGGAAGAGCAGACAGCTCAGAGGGTCAGAGCAGAAGCTGTGGGACTGCAGGTGAGATCTGAGAGACAAGCTAATAGGGTCACATAGAATTCTAGACAGCTGGGGGAGTGAGGAGAAGAAAGGATTAAGTTGGGAAGTGGAGGGAGGTGGAGATGGAAAACAGAAGCCTAGTGAGCTTTGATGAATTCCTGGATCTCTGATGGTAGCAGGCTCCAGTGGGGTTTGGTGGTAGACTTTGGATCTGTGCAGCAGGGACAAGTGGCAGTGGCAGGGGAAGGAGCAGTGCAGCTATTGAAAGCTCTTGGAGTGGTGGCAGTGGTAGGGGTAGGGTTCCTGGAGCTGTGTGACTATGCTGGTGAGTAACAATAATCTTTAATGGCAAGCCAGCTGGACTCTGATGGTAGAGGAGTGGGTCAAAGAGGAGGCACATATAGTTCCTCAAAAAGTTTATTTTAAAAAGTTATTTTAAAATGCCCTCCCTAAAGTTCATCTGTCTTCTTATAACTGCCCATGTACCTGCAGCTAAGGTAAGGTGAGGGAATGGGCATTCCATCTTGTGAGAAGTCAGGGGTTCATGCATTCAGATACATGTNTTATGTTAATTAGATGGCCAGCCCAATTATTTATATTTTAACAAATAGCTTTATTTTAGAAACAATTTACGCAAAGAGGGAGAGTGAGTACAGGAATAGAAAGGGAGAGCGACATGATCCAGCTAAGAAATCTGGTCTGGTACTCAGCTTGCTTCTGAGTTCATGAGTGATCCACAAGTGGCAGGAGCAGGAAGGTCATGTAGACATCCCAAATTTTTAAGGGACTCCCTGTGAACCATGCCCTAGGGGAAGGTCTTAAGCAGGTTTCATGGTTACCTGTTGTCACAAAGGGGGGCCATCCCATAGCCAAAAGCCAAAATAGCTGTCTACTACATCTCCCCATTTTTTTCTAAATAAGAAAGTTCTAACCTAATATAAAATATTTACAATAGGAATAATTACCAAATATTAATCAGAAAGAATGAGAGATAATAACCTGAACAAGATGAACTATATCAACATGAGTAACACCAGACAATCAACACATACTAAGATCCAGAGGAGTTTGGAGCATAAGTAAATGGCATGTCACAGAACTCATTCCAAAAGATGTCCTATCCTGGAGAACTTGAATCTAACATTAATACGTTCTAACTGTGATATACAAAGTTTGTAAATGTAACTATCTAGTCTTCAACTCCATCAAAGACCTGAGAAAGAATATAATAACACCCGAAAAATTGGAGAAGGTCGCAAGCAACTTTCGGGAATCTTGCAAGAGTAGACAGAGACAGCTGGCAGCCTGGACAGTCAATTAGAATCTCTCTGTACTGTTGGTGCATTCAGGTTGGATACAGGCCTAGAGTATCTGTCAGACCATTTTCAGAAGCAGGTTTTTTGAAAAACTA
>LZPO01117328.1:60695-73901 GCA_001675575.1 Neotoma lepida
GAGAGAAATAGAATCTTGTAACAATGGTCCTTTACTTATTGGTTTTCTTCTATCCCACAGCAGGCTCTCCTGGTATGAGACGGAATCTCGTAAAATTTTCTTTTAACAATATGCTTGGGTTTAGAGGAGGAAGGAGCCACTTCCACCTCCAAAGCCAGCTTGATATATAATCAAATCAGAACCATGATTCTTTTAGAGTTAAAGAGATATAAATATTAGGTAGTGAGATTTTTTTCCTGTGTAGATTGGTACCAATAGATTCTTTTCTTCTGTAGATGTCTGGATATCCAAGGCCTTATGATTTCTGGAAGATGGGTATTTCTAATATCTTGTAAAGACAAAAACAAAACCCTGCCCTAACCCTTTGTTTGTTAAGTTTTTCTTACAACTTGTAGAGATGTCACATCTGTGAATGAACTTTTACTTCTCTTTATCAAGGGGTTTCTCCTGTTCGATTCAAATTTTTGTTAGTTTTGTTGGTATCCATAGCTTTTCATCTCCTGCGGAAACAAAAGCAAAACCAATGTAGGATGTATCCTGGTTTCCATTCTGAGGTCAACGCATCCTTCAAATAAACCAGTTGATTTAGCTCAGAAGTTTTGTCTGTTGTCCACTGTCTCTCCGCAGCTGTTGTTCCTTTCTCGTAGGCATTGAGAAAATTCAAGGTTAATAAAGCACTATGCAATCTATTTCTAGAAGTCATTGTTACCTGTTGTAGTTTGTTTAGCATCTCCTTTAATGTTCAATTGGATCTTTCTATGACTGCTTGGTTGTAGGATTGTGTGGTATACCTGTAACACACTTTATGTTGTAATAGGCAAAAAACTGTCTCATTTTATTGGAGACATACGCTGGGGCATTATCCATCTTAATTTGTACAGGTATTCCCATGATGGCCATAGCTTCTAATAAATGTGTAATTACAGAATCAGCCTTTTCTGAACTCACAGGAGTTGCCCACTGGAATACTTAATAAGTATCAATAGTATGATATACATACTTTAATCTTCCAAATTTTGCAAAATGAAACAGATCCATCTGCCAAATTTCCTTTCTTTGTATACCTTTCAGATTGCTTCCTCCAGGCAATGGAGTTTGGTTATAGAAGGAACAAGTAGGACATTTTCTTACTATTTCCTTGGCTTGTTGCCAAGTAAAGGAGAAATCCTTCTTCAAACCTTTGCTATTTACATGATGTTTCTTATGAAACTCTGAGGCTTCTAGCACATTTCCTGTTGGTAACTGAGCAATCTCATCATTACCTTGTGCTAGAATTCCTGGCAGACCCGTTTGGGATCAGATGTGAGTTATATATAAGGGATGCTTCCTATTCCTGATTATTTCTTGTAAATGGATAAATAGCAAAGTTAGTTCTGACTCATCAGGGATAAATTCTGCATTCTCAATATGTAAGACCACTCTCTCAGCATACTGAGAGTTAGTGATTATGTTGAGAGTTTCTGAAAAATCCATTAATACCAACAGAATAGCATATAATTCTGATTTTTGAACCGAATTATAAGGACTTTGAAACACTTTACTTAAGTTTTCTGATTTATAACTTGCCTTTCCTTGTTTGTTTGCATCTGTATAGAATGTGCAGGCTCCAGATATGGGTGTTTCCTGCACAATGCGACATAGAATCCAATCAGCTCTTTTTATAAGTTGAATTCTATTACTTTTGGGATATTTACTGTTATTCTCTCCCAAAAAATTACTGCAAGCTCTTTGCCAATGTTCACTTTCTGCCCATAATTTGTCAATTTCATCTTTAGATAAAGGTACCACAATTTCTGCTGGGTCTATTCCTGCTAATTGATGAAGTCTCAATTTTGCTTTAAAAATCAAGACAGAGATCATTTCCACATAACTTTTGAATTTTTTACTCTGCTTATTTGGTAGAAATATCCATTCCAATATAATATCTTCCCTCTGCATTAAAATCCCTGTAGGAGAATACTTAAAAGGTAAGATGACCAGAATGCAATCAAGCTTTGGATCCACTCAATCTACATGTCCTTCTTATACTTTCTGTTCCAATAAAGCCAATTCTCTCTTAGCTTCTGCTGATAATTCTCTTGGACTATTTAGGTATTTATCACCTTCCAAAGTTTTGAACAGATTACACAGTTCATCATTTTTTTACCCCAATGACAGTTCATAAACGGGAGATGTCTCCAAATAATCTTTGAAAGTCATTAAGAGTCGGTAATCGATCTCTCCTAATTTGAACCTTTTGGAGTCTGATTTTTTGTAGACCTATTTTATATCCTAAGTAATTAATAGAGTCTCCTCTCTGTATATTTTCTGGAGCAATTTGTAATCCCCAACAAGGCAGAAATTTCTTTACTTCTTCAAACATTCTTTCTAAGTTATCTGCATTTGAATCAGCTAGTAAAATATCATCCATGTATTGATAAATTATAGATTTAGGGAATTGTTTATGTATTACTTCCAATGATTGTTGTATANAGTATTGGCACAATATTGGGCTATTTAACATTCCCAGTGGGAGGACTCTCCATTGATATCTCTTGACAGCTTGATAATTATTATAAGTAGGTACCGTGAAGGCAAATCTTTCTCTGTCTTTTTCTTGTAAGGGTATTGAGAAGAAACAATCTTTTAAATCAATGATTATAAAGAGGCCATACTTGGGAAACAAAGTAGGCAAAGGAATTCCAGATTGAAGAGAGCCCATCNGTTGAATTATCTTTTTAATTGCTCTCAAATCTGTTACCATCCTCCATTTACCAGATTTCTTTTTAATAACAGGAGAGTTCCAAGGGCTGGTAGATTNTTCAATGTGTTGAGCATTTAACTGCTCTTGAACCAGCTGTTCTAAAGCTTGTAGCTTCTCTTTTGTCAANGGCCATTGTCCAACCCAGACAGGTTTNNCAGTTAGNCATTTTAAAGGTAGGGCTGTTGGTACTTTTGAGAGTTCAAGAGCATGGACAATTGGTGGCTGTTTTTTATAGTATGTTATAATATTATTCTGAGAAACATGCATTGGTCTGTATTCCATTTCTGAGACTGTAGGAATTTTAATCTGGGTATTCCACCACTGTAATAGATCTTGACCCCAAAGATTTACTGCTACATTTGCCACATATGGCTTCAACCTTGCTCTGTGTCCTTCTGGGTCTATGCATTCAATCCATCTTAAACTCTGCTTTATCTGAGATAGGGTTCCAATCCCTAAAAGCTGAATGTCTACTTCTTTAAGTGGCCAGTTTGGATGCCATGATTTTGGTATAATTACAGTCACATTTGCACCTGTGTCTACCAAACCCTCCAGCATCCTACCATTAAACAGAATTTTAAGCTTTGGCCTTTGTTCATTTATGGAAGTCTGCCAAAATATTCGTTTTATGGTGTTCTTTGGAACTTTAGATTCATCTATCAGAGTTGTTCTATCATTCAGTGCAGTATCATTCTTTACATTAGACATTGGTTTATTTAATTGTCTTGGAGAGGAATTTCCTCCACAGTTGCTGGAAACGTTTGGACCATGTTTGATTTGGGGGCCTGCAGGAGNCTCCCTGAGGCATTTCCTGCCAGTAAGGGGTTGCCTGGTATATCTATTACTGATCTGCATTCATTGGTCCAATGTCTGCATTTGCCACATCTTCTTCATAATCCAGAGGGTTGGGGTCTCCTGTTTTGATTATTTTTAGAAGGAGTATTACTTGTAGGAGCACCCCATATACAGTTCCTACTAATATGGCCTGGGGTACCACATCTACACCATTTGGTATTCTGGGGCCTTCTTCCACCTCTGGAAATTGCTTGTCCTATCCAAGCCTCATTACCTTGGTTAAGAGACTCAGCATCATTAGTATATTGGATCCATTCTTCCAAAGGAGCTGCTCTGACCTTTAATGGCATCAGTATTCTTTTACATTCTGTATTAGCATTATTAAACGCCAAAGACTCAGTCAATATTTGTCTTAAATCTTTATCTGACACAGCTTTGTTTATAGCTGTGGTTAGTCTCTGTAGAAAATCAGTGAAGGTTTGTCTCATACCCTGAAATATCTTTGAGTATATCTCAGTTGGTTTTCCTGGTTCTGGAGTTTTTTCCAAAGCATTCATAGCTGCTGTATGTCATAGGGATATTGTATGTTCATCATAGGAAGACTGCCCATTCCTAGCATCAAGTTGTCCCTCCCTCAGGATTTGATCCTGGGAGACTTAAAAAACTTCTAATTTTCCTTTGCTGCTCCAGACTCCTAGCTTCCTCCCTCAACCAGCTTTTCCATTGCAATTGCTGGCTATATTCTAGCACAGCTGAAATTAATTGTTTCCAATCATCTGGATTNGAGGTGGACCAAGAGTTTAGCATTTGTTTTACAAAAGTCAAGTGAATTCCATAAGTCNCAATAGCTTCCTCCATACTTTTAAAAATCCCTCACAGAAATTGGTTGCAAAACATANTCTATGTATGGTTGGAGGTGTGCCTCATCTGCTGGTCTCTCATGGAGGATGACAGGATACACCATTGTGTGAGGACCATCTGTAGAGTTTATCACCTGTATAGGCTTGTCATTCTGGTTATTAACTAGGTTCTGTTCCTGTNAGTGGACCTCCTCTATTGCAAGAGATTTTAGATTTTTCATGGCATCATGTAACTTGTTATGTTCTTCTAAAACACATGATTCCATAGATTTTATTTNATCAGTTAATGACAACCTTTCTTCCTTATAAAGTGTCTGAGCAGTAGTAACATCACTCTGCAGGGCTATTGTTCTATTCATTAAATATTCATTTTTATCATCAAGGAAATCAAGTCTGTTTGCACATTTATTAATGGACTGAATTTTCTGTAATAAATTAGCAGATTCCAAACTAAGGAGTCTGTCATTTAATTCTGAATTGTTAACTTGTAACTCCTGATCAGNAGATTTCAAGGTAAAAATCTCTTTATCAAATCCATAGTTGCATGCTGTAAATTCTGAGTAGCAATTTCCATAGAAAGAATTCTTCTGTTTAAAATTTGATTGTTAGCTTCCATAGAAAGAATTCTTTCATTCAAATTTTGGTTGGTATGTTGCAAAGCCTGTATCAGTTCTACTTATTAGTCATTTCTGTTTTTAGTATTATACCAGGTCTTAGTTATTATGTAAATTATTAATGTAAATGTCAAAGCGGTGATTCCTAAATATGCTGCAGAAGGTTCATAATTTTCCCATTTTAACCCATCCATTATAGAAGCAAAAAATTTATCAAATCCTTATGCACTAATATTTTCAGCTGTTTTGAAAAATATTTGAAATTTGTAAAGAAATCTTTTTCAATATGTATTATTTATTAATCAGTTTTAATGTATAAAATTATCAAATACTGTTACCAGGTTTTATTTTGTCCTTGCAATGATTTTTTAGATACATTAATGTAGTTCGGCCAATAGGTGTTGCTGGTATATTGCTACAGCAGATCTCATCAAGTTTATGAGACCAGTGTTTCTAAAGCCTTCTGACAGAACATTGCTGGGATGGTAAAACACATTTTGTACAGGATAACCCAAGGTAGTGATGAACCAGNGACGGTCAGGCACATTTATGCACCAGAGGTAAACTACCTGCGTTTTCGCTATATGGCTCAGGATACAGCCGAGCGTGCGCATGTGCACATTTGAGCGCCTAGGATCTTAACAATGGTGACTGGCCAGAGTAGTCTGGCACTCTCTCTCTGGCTGTGGGCTCCGGTACGGAGCAAAATCACGGGCATAAACAGTGACTGTTAAAATGTATGGCCCAAGATATATCGGCTGTTTTCTGTTAACTGAGCACCAATTGAAACTGTTAATACACACTCAGTTGGTGGACAGAGCACCCGTCCTAAACTGAGGCTAGACTAAGATCTATGACTCGGCTAGGGAGCAGCGTTTTTTGTAACACATGCCGAGAATCTGTCCTGTAAGAGGGGCAGATGGTGGTGACCACACGTGATGGGCACCAGATATTATGTTAATTAGATGGCTAGCCCAATTATTTATATTTTAACAAAATAGCTTTATTGTAGAAACAACTTATGGAAAAAGGGAGGGAACAAGTACAGGAATAGAAAAAGAGAGTGACACAATCCAGTGAAGAAATCTGATCTAGTCTTCAGCCTGCTTCCGAGTCCATGAGCAATCCAGAAGTGGCAGGAGCAGGCCAGTCACGTAGGCATCCCTAAGTTTTAAGGGGCTCCCCATGAACCACGCCCTAGGGGGAGGTCTTAGACAGGTGTCATGGTTACCTTTTGTCACAAAAAGGGGCCATCCCATAGCTAAAAACTGAAACAGCTATCCACTACAATTTTCTTCCTGATTTTGCTCACATCACCCATTAATACGTATTTACAACAATGGCAGAAAGTACTTCTGTGTTTCTCAGGTTTGTAAACTATTTTGCTACTGGGATTAAACCCAGACATTCATATCATACATGCTAGGTAAGTGCTCTACCACTGGGATAATCCCTGAATCCTCCAGCTTTATCTGTGGTTCCACAGTTGGCCTCATCACACACCCAGGAGGTATTAGCACGCACCTACAATATCACCTTCTCTCTTTGTCCTCCTCCTTTTCATGAGTCTCCATCTCACCTTTTCTCCCTCTCACCAGTCTACAATATGATCTTCCCTTCCCTTCCTTCCCTTTCTGCTCATCATCCTCATTCTGTCCCTCCATCCCTTTCCTTGTTCCTCCTGCCCCCTCCCTGCTCCACTCTACTTTCTTTCTACTCCCTTTCCTCTTCCTTCTCCTTAACTCCTTTACATCACCTCTTCCTTGCTCTCCTTTTTCTTTCTCCCCTTCTCTCTTCACCTCTCATCTTGGTGTGGCCCCTCCCTGACTGTAGCCACCAAGAATACAACCTTCTCCCTCTGCTCAGACAAGAGGTCAGTGGCTGCTTCCTGTACTTATTATCTTGGTGGGACCTCAACACATCTTTTTGACCTTTCTTCATTTACCCATCTCTCTTTTTTTCTAATAAATGTGCCCCAATTTTATTTTGGAAGCTATGCCTCACTCACTCTTAGTTTAGGGGTAATTTCACATCCTGNTATATCTAGATAGAGTATTTCCTTGCAACTGTGATAGAACCAGGATCCTCATAAACTATGTAAAAGTCAGTAGGAGAACTTTTGTTAAAACAGGTGCTGAAAAAAAAAACTTAACTCTTGTCCCTGAGTTTGTAGTAAAATTAAACTGGTGCTGATGGTGACAACCCTCTTCCTCCTTTGCCAGAAGTTTCCTTGGTTGATCTTCAAGTTTATCAACATGGAACAGAGCTGGATTGAGAAGAAAGGTGAGTAGAAGGAAACAGAAAACAGCTACCTGGCAACAGTAACTAAGCCCTTAAGAATTATAATAGCTAGGGGATGCTTTGGAACATTCTTTCAGTAAAACTCTCAACANGTAGGGTACTTTCAGCCAAACNATTTCTACTCATAAACATGGAGTTCATGTGTCTTTGAGCTTACACAAATAGATCAAAGCTTTATATTACCCAAGATAAAGCATAGTAGTTATAGTCACTGCCATCTTACACTAAAAATGTATCAAAGATAAAAGAAGTTTCCTTGTCTTGGAGTTGACATTATTTAGGGGAGATGGGAAATAGAACCACTGTAATAAATATCGTAGTCAAAGAAGAAAAGATGTACCAGNGATAGAGAGTTATGGATACTATTCAGAAGAGTCTAGTGGGAAGGCTTCTCACTTTGAGTGGAAGTTAATCAGACCTCTGAATGGTGCTGAGAATGAGCTATGGTGTTATACAGAAGAAAAGAATTGTAACCTGAGGGGACAGCAGATGCAAAGCCCTGCTTCAGGGACACATATCACACTTACGTTGCAGANACAAGGTCAATCACACAGCACTGTGTTAGAGCTTAGAAGGTCTCCATCCATGCTAGATGCCACTTGTCTTAGTTAGGGTNTCTATTGCTGTGAAGAGAAACCATGACCAGAACAACTCGTATAAATGAAAATATTTAATTGTGATGGCTCATTTANAGTTCAGAGGTTTAGTTCATTATCATCATGAAGGNAATTGGCAGCATGCAGGCAGATGTGGTGCTGGAGCAAAGAGTTCTACATCTTGCTATGAAGGCAACAGGAAGTGAACTGAACCACTAGGCATGGCTTGAACATGTATGAGACCTCAAAGCCCACCTCCACAGTGATACACTTCCTCCAACAAGGCCATACCTACTCCAACAAAGCCACACCTCCTAATAGTGCCAGTCCCCATGAGCTTATGGGGGCCAATTACATTCAAATTACCATACCACTACAAATCAGACATGTTCTCATGATTACTCCCTTTCCTCCCATACCATGTTTTCTTGTTTGAGTCGTGGAATTAATGACCTCAACTACTTGTAGAGTGGTTGTAAAGTTTGGGGGTCTTGGACCTTGATTCCAACATCAACCTAGTCTCTGAAGAGCATTGGAAAGAAATTTGAGCAAACCAGAGACACTTTCTGTATTAGTTACTAATACAGAATTTTCTACTACTGTGGTAAGGCACTATGACCCAAGGAACTTATAAGAGGAAATGTTTATTTGGGTATAGTTCCAGAGGGATGAGTCCATCACTATTACAGCCAGGAAGCAAGACAGCAGACAGACATGGCTGANAGTTAACATCTCAAACAGCAAGCAGGAAGTAGAGAGAATAAACTTGGAAAGGTATAAGTCTAAACTGTCAAAGACCATATCCAGTGATATACTACTTCCAAAAAAGCCATACCTCTTAAACCTCTCCCAAACAGTACAATCAACTGGGACCAAGTATTCAAATACCCAAGAATATGGGGGACATATCATTNAAGCCTGAGTGGAGGCAATTAAAAATGCCTCCACTCAGGCTACTCTGGTCTAATTTCTCTGTCTATTGCTTAAAAGGTATACAATTNTCTGGTAAAGGAACATCTCATTATGTCAGGAAGCCAAAACCAGCTTAAAAATGTTAGCTCCTGTAGTGTAGAGAATNGCCCCATAGGTTCATATATTTGAATACTTGNACCCCATTTTGTGGGACTAGTTGAGAAGAATTAAGAGGTGTGGTCTTGTTGTAGGCAGTTTATCACCAGGGATGGGCTTTGAGGTTTAAAAATGTCCATGCTATCAATGCTACTTAGCCTCTCTTTTCCTGCCTCATAGTTGTTGTCTCAATATGTAAGCTCTCAGCTACTGCTCCAGNANCACACCTACCTAACTGCTACCATNCTTCTCAACATGATGGTCATNCACTCATCCTCTGAAACTATAAGCCCTGAATAAACTCTTTGTTCTATACATTGCCTTGGTTNTGATATCTTAGCACAGAAATAGAAAAGTGACTAAGACAGCCTTCCCTCTTGCTTNTGTTTTNCAAGAGCATTTATATGTATATAATTTTGACTTTCTTATTCCTGGCTCACCTCACAGGCCCAAATCCTTAGTAATATGAGCTGATATACCTATTTGCACACACATTTTACAGATAAGAAAATTCAGATTCTGAGACTNCCAAGTTTCATGTCTAGGTGAAAGCAATTCTTTAACATAAGGCAANTTGTTGGCTCTCAGATTTGTTCTTTTAATGTTTTAATCTCCCNGGAAGTGGGCCTTCTAGCAGCCTTAGACTGCTACTTGGTCATCACCTCTATGTCATTACATGGTCACATGAGGTGTTCTTGGTGTACCTTGGTTTCCTATGTTCCCTTGATCAGTGTCTACCCTTTTCCTACTTCTAAATACTCTACTTCAANAATGAACCTCTTATGGATCTAAAGACCCCCTACCAGGCACTGTGAGACAGCCTTATGAGAATTGCTTTATGGTATAATGAACACAGCCATTGAGGTGGAATCAGGCATTCCCATTTATAGATAAAGATATTGCATTTTAGAAAAGTGGAGAAATGTGTCTGGAACTTGAAGAGCTCATGGACTACAGTCAGGTGTCAGCCCCAGGGGTCCAACCTTTCATCAGCACACACCCACCTTCTAAATTGCTCTCCATGGTATTCTTTCTCTGCCTCAGGTCCTCCACTGCAGTGTGAGGATGTGCTTACATGTGTCAGCAAACTGTCTCTTACCATCTCCCATCTTGTGGTACAGTAGTAAAAATCAGAGCCAGANGATGTTGGATTCAGGACAGTGCAGTTGNGAAATGTGTTCATGAACTTGAGTGTGACCTACAGTTTGCACCAAGTTTGATTTATATTTAAATTGTGTCTGCCTGATTGGCTACAAAGGAGTTTGTGATTTTCAAAAGCATACTATATATTATTCCATAGCATGGTATAAAAATANGATCNAGTACATTTTCAGAATGGTAATGCATTTTATAATGGTGGAACTTTGGTGGTGTAATTGAGGCTGAACTGAAATAATATGGTTCAAGGGAGAGATTTGAGGAAGATATTCAGAAAGAGAAATTTCTGTGCAGCTGAGCAATGATGGTTTTAATATTCAACATGAAAAATGCAGCCCTCTGCAATGGTACTTGGCATATCTGTAAATTGCAGAAAAGATCTCTGTGCTTCTGGGGCCTTTCTTCTATGGCTAATTGACCATTTGTTCATCCTGACCTTGGAGATCATTTGTGTAAATGCAATTGAAAGACTACATTTAGGCATGACTCTAGAAAGCTTTTCATAATGGCCATTTAAAGAAATCAAAGCAATTTTATTAATTCTCAATTTCATAAACCTAGCCAAATGGAGAGCAAAATTCAGAGACCTTACCAGAATGGAGGAGCCAGCAAAGCCTCTCTTTACAGCTACATTCTCTCCTGATTAACCCTTCCCTGACCTGCAGTGTCCCATTCAGCTTCCTCCTTACCCCATTAAAAACTATTTCCTGTTTGGTGCTTCATGGCTACCACGATCAGTTTNAGTACATTCCTCAGTTTGGGCTGGTTATTGGCTCTTTTTCCACATAGAATTTTTAAATTGAAAGGATGTGCTTTCATACATGTCAAATATAACAAAATGAAAAGNAATTATATTGCCTCAGAGCAAGGGTAAAAATGACAGAGATAGACTCCATCATCTAGTATTTCAACTTCTGTATGAAAGTGGACTTTTCCCCAAGCAGGGATTTCCCCNTGGAAAACTGAATATGGTGCTATATGGGGAGAGGACCATAAGAAACAAGGAATGAAGACAAGGGAGGGAAAGTAAACAATGCCATTTATACAAATGAGCAGGTTACTGCTGTAGGCAGCTAAGGTTTTTTCCTGCAGTGAACTTTGAGTGCTGTTGTAGGACTTCCTTTCTAGTTAAGTTTACTAAGTGGTCAGGGGTCTGGAGTACTTATCTTTCAACTCCCATTCGTTGTCACCTAAAAGTACTCTTTGCAGTGGTGACTCGCTGGACCTTTGCTCCTGCTGTGCTGGATGAGACAGTCTTAAGTTGGGAAGTCAGGAGTGTTTGTGATGAGTACCATTGACAGGTGGGTGAGTAGCTTATGTGGATGAGGAGAGTCCACAGTCTGCTTAAGCCTTGTTACAAAAGCATCTTTTCAAATGTACTCAGGACATGAAATTCCAGTGATGAGAAATTGGACATGCATGTATATTTTAAGACTTTTATTTTATTTTATGTGTATAAGTATTTGCCTGCATATATGTATATACATCATATGCATGCAGTACCTGTGGAGGCCACACTAGGATATCAGATCACTTGCAACTAGAGTTATAGATTNTATTGTGAGCTATTATGTGGGTGCTAGNAACCAAAGTGAATCCTCCCCAAGAGCAGGAATCACTCCTAATTACTGAGCCATCACACCAACCCTAACTTGTTTTCCCATGGAGATGTTGGTTCTACTAAAGTCAACTCTTAGAGCCACCAAGAGCTCAGTTCTTCCTTAGCTCCTCTCATTTTATAAACCTCTTTATGAGCTGTCTCCTATTTAGGCCTTCCTTGTTACCCCAGTTTTCATACCAGATAGAACAGCATCTACAGTGTAGCAAGTATTGAGCAGATAGTTCAGACTCAAACTATAACAATGCTTAAAACTAACATTGTGACAAGCCATCGTTCTATTCTCTCTGGAAGTGGGTAGAACTGAGATTAAGAATAAAACTCTCAATGGCTATCACCACCAAAGGCCTGAGATGGAGTAAAGGACAGACTAAGTCTCTTCTACCAGTCANCAATGGTTCTGAGGGTGCAGTTCCCAGAACATCACACTTTATGAAGACTGACATATCTAATGCTTGCCTGAATGAGAAGAAAAACTGGCTGAAATAAACTGTAGTTTGTGCTGTCAGTATCCACTTTTTTTTTTTGAGTATAAGACTTTGATTTTCCTTCACAAAGTGAACAGATCTACAGAGCCTGTAGGAATCTTCACAGTGACCACCCCTTACCTGTTTTATTCTGTCTACAGAAGCAGGATGCAGGGCCAAGGCACAAGGCAGGTGCTCAGCCAAAGATCTAGAGGTTTGCCCTGGTATCCTAGGAACAAGTAGATGACTGGAATTATAGGGAATTTACATGGAAATGAGACTGGAGGTACCAGTCTGGCAGAACCTGACCTGTGCAGTGGGAGGAGGGAGACTACCCTTGACACCATAANTGGTGGTGGGGGCGTGGCACACACTATTGATTGCACCATGGAGAAGGGCAATAAGGACTGACTCTGACTGAGAGCAGAGGGGAAATCTTCAAGTCACCAAATGGTGCTTCTGACACTTCCTTTGAATTTGAATTTGCCCCCACTGACTTGAGNACCATTGTGACAGAAGCTAAGAANTGCAGACCAAATGTCAAAATAATTGGCAGACAGTTTCCACCTAATATCCTTTCTGTGACCCCTACCCCAGTGTTAACCAGTCTCCCGAATATCTTCAAGGCTCATTTCCTATAAATCAGGCCCCATGGGAAGTNGTGATTTTTAGAAAATTCTTCACTGAACTGTCATGCATCCCTGGATGGCTTTGCTCTCTGGGAAGCTTTGGTTTTGTTTCTACAAAAAGGCTTTGTTCAATAGCTGTGTTCTGTGATGCTAGGCTAAAGAAGAAGAGCGCTATTGTCTTCCTTACTTCAAAACCGCTCTCTCAAAGCTTGTTTAAATTCTGCTTCTGTGGCAACCAAATTCCTGGATGGAGAACAGTTTACCAATCCTGACTCTTCTCTAGTCACTCAGCAAGAATCTGATCTCTTCCTAATCTCTTCCACTGTCTACATTAGCAAATCTCCTGACTGCAGTAAA
>LZPO01117329.1:40674-75714 GCA_001675575.1 Neotoma lepida
GGAAGTTATATGTGCAACTTACCACATGTCCAACATGCCTCAATAAAGTTATTTCTAAAAATAACACATTTTCCTTGCCTTTGAGGGGCTTTCAGTTTGCATNGGGCAAATAATACTGAGCATCTTGCATATTACATATTAATCTGAGAATATTCTGTAAAGTATTTCATAGCAATTCTGAATAGAATCTCATATGTGAAATAACTAAATGAAAAAGCACAGGAGCAATGAACCAATATTAAATTTTGAGTGTGTGTGTGTGTAGTGTATGCATATGCACTTAATTTTTCATGTTGAGCCAGAGTCAATTTGAGTGTCTTCCTCAATTGCTCGTTGCCTTACTTTCTGAGACAGGCTCTCTCCCNGAACCTGGAGCTCACTGTTTCAGCTTGACTAGCTAGCTAAGAACTCCACTTCAACCCCACTAGGCTCCATCTGTCACATGTACCTCCCAAGTACTGGGATTATGAGTATGCACCACTGTGTCCAGCTTTTATATAGGTGTTGGGAATTTGAACTCAGATCCTCATCTTCCAGCTCCAATATTTTTTTAAAAAGCCTGGCCATAGTGGTGCACGCCTTTATCCCAGCACTCAGGAGGCAGAGGCAGGTGGATCCTTGTGAGTTCCAGGCTAGCAAGTTTCAGGACAGCCAGGACTNCACACAGAAACCCTGTCTCAAAAACAAATAAATAAATTAATTAATTTTTAAAAATGTATCCAGTCACTGTCTTGCTTTGGGCTGGAGGTGGGTGTGCAATATGGAGGTCCTTTGAGAATCTCACCTGTCACATCAAGGTCACCTCCCAGCTTGNATTGGAGGTCACAAAGTTTGACTTTAAATACAATTATCCTAACTCTGATTGTTTATTTTGTTTNCCAAAGTGAGTTCACCCATGGATGAAGTGTTAGCATCCTTGAAGCGTGGTAGTTTTCATCTGAAAAAGGTTGAACAGCGGACTCTGCCTCCTTTTCCTGATGAAGATGATAGTAATAATATCTTGGCACAGATAAGGAAAGGGGTGAAATTGAAGAAGGTTCAGAAGGAAGTTTTGAGAGAATCCTTCACACTTCTGCCTGATACAGACCCTTTGACGCGGAGCATCCATGAAGCTCTAAGAAGAATTAAAGAAGCGTCCCCCGAGTCAGAGGATGAGGAGGAGGCCTTACCTTGCACAGACTGGGAGAACTAACAGGTAAATGACCTGCTGTCTTTAGCAGCATGAGCCAGNGAGCCAGCTCTTACGTTGGCTGGTGAGCTCCAGCATAGTTTGTTGAGTCTGTGGCCTGTTCATTATATGGCTCACTTATAGTGTGGATAATAGATATGTGAATTGCAGCTTCTAACTCAAAACCATTCTCTTATTTCCCACCTGGATGTTTCATTTGCTTAGTGCGTAATTTTTTTTTTTTTTTTAATTCTGTCCCTGTATCCAGCTGTCCCTCTTGTGACAATCATGTGGGTATGTTTCTAGAGGCTGCATTCTGTATTGGTTTATATCATTGTTGCAGTTATTTTCTTTCCTGTATATACCTTTGTTTGTTTGTTTGTTTTTGTTTTTGTTTTTTCAAGACAGGGTTTATTTGTATAGCTTTGGAGCCTGTCCTAAAACTTGTTGTATGTACCTTTTAAGGAAGGTTCTGGCCGGGCGGTGGTGGCGCACTCCTTTAACCCCAGCACTCGGGAGGCAGAGGCAGNCGGACCTCTGTGAGTTCGAGGCCAGCCTGGGCTACCGAGTGAGTTCCAGGAAAGGCGCCAAAGCTACACAGAGAAACCCTGTCTCGAAAAAACAAACAAACAAACAAACAAAAAACAAGGAAGGTTCTGTCTGTATCCAGGCTGTTCTGGAACTCTTTGTGGTTCTCTTGCCATCATGGTATGCATCACACCTGGCCAGTAAAATCCTTTGTTCTTTATTTCTGCTTTTAATTGTATGTATGTGTGCATGTCTGCATAGGGTTTGTGTCCATGTGTGCAGTACCCAGAGACCAGAAAAGAGCATTAGATCCCGATCCCCTTGGAGATGGAGTTACAAGTTACAGGCAGTTGTGAGCCCCCTGACATGTGTGCTAGGAACTCANTTCAGGTCCTCTCGCAGGATCAGTAAGCCANTTCTCCAGCCCCAGAAAGCACTTCTAAAAGGCAACGGCTATGTAAATGCTCTTGTTTTTTTCTATCTTGCTCATTAAAAATATCTACAGTACAGTTTTATTCCAAGTCAAGAGATAGTCTTATTTTTATCTTGATTGTTTATNGAAATAAATGTTTTATCTTGATAAAAATAAGTTAAAAAGAAGTCTTTTTAACTAAACTACTTAAATAACGCATATTGAATTTTGATCCTTACTTAGCTGGCTATAATTATTATATAGATTTATAAATACTTAAAACTATGCAGTCATACTACTGTTCCTTAGTTGTTATAATAAACATTACAGCTGCGTTTACAAATATAAGTTACAGACATCTTGAGTCCTCTGCACACTAAGATTGTGTTTGGTTACACATATGTATTCTAACACTTGCAATCTGCTGCTTGCTTGCATATCTCTTCTTTAAAAATGGGGGGTCTCACATGTGGCTTTAGCTGGTCTGGCTCTGGATATATAGATCAGGCTATTCTTTGCCTCCCTCTTCCCATGTGCCTCTCTGTCTCCCTGAGTGCTGGAATTAACATGCGGGCCACCAAGCCCTCTGCTGCTTTTAAATTGTCCAAATGACACTATGTTAAGAGAATAAAGCAGTTCTGGCATATGCTATAAGTTACATAGTAAAAGGATTGGCAGTGGTTTCAGCTGAAATAACTTGTGCAAAATGTACAGAGCATGGACCATGTTCTGTTCTCTGATAGGCTCCATGGTATTTAGCCAAACAGGAAGACTTAACTAGGCTAGCTGTGCAGTTCTGCAATACCCAGGCAATGTTCAGGAGGCAGAAGCAGGAGGATCATGACTTTGAGGCCAGCTGTAATTAAACAGCAAAACTCCATCTCAAAACAAAAAGAGTAAAGCAAACCCCAAAGAGGGAACACTCTTTCTAGTGGGGATATATACAAGATTCTTATTTTTTAAAGCCAGGCATGGTGGCACACATCTTTAATCCCAGCACTCAGAGGCAGAGGCAGGAGGACCTCTATGAGTGCAGTCTAGCCTGGTCTACAAGACTACAGAGAGACCCCATCTCAAGAGGGTGGGGAGATAGCTTATTTTTAAATGATTTTCTAGCAGGGATATATCCAAGATAATTATCTTTGGATGGGAGGTACAGTGATCCCTGACCATGTATGATCTTAAGAATAGCCGGAGGGACTTACTAAAAAGTGTAGATTCCTGTCTTTGACTCCGAATCTAAGTGGTTATTTAATGTATACACAAGTACACATGGATTTTGAAGATTTGGCACAATAAATGTGAACTAGTCAAATAACGCATTAGTACTAAAAGCACTTTCACCTTTTCCTTTTGGGCCTAAGAAATGAGATGTTGTCAAGTACCTCTTTCCATCAGCGTCTGTCTCAAGCTTACAAGCAAGGCTTAAATTACATTCTCTATAATATGAGGTTGTGTATTATCTTTCCCTTGATTCAGCCACTGTTGACTCTGACTGGCGTTTTCCTTCATTGCTGTTCTGTACAGAGGCCCTAATGTCAATCATCTTGCTTACTCTATAGGAAAACACTGGTATTTACTTTCCTCTAAGAAATGTAGAGGAATATAAATATCAGTATTTCTAACTACTTGGCTAATGCTCGGGGCCTCAGATTGCCTTTTCCACAGTACAGACTTGCAGACCATCTCCCTCTGTACAGTTCGCTCCCGCTGTGTTGTCTCCTGCTTGTAGCTTCTCTCTCTCTTTTGTTTTTTGTTTGTTTGGTTGGTTGGCTGGTTTTCAAGACAAGGTTTCTCTCGTTTATCTTTGGAGCCTTGTCCTGGAACTCACTCTGTAGACCAGGCTGTCTTTGAACTCACAGACATCCGCCTGCCTCTGCTGGGGACTAAAGGTGTGCATCACTACACCTGTCTGCTTGTAGCTTCTCTTGCCTTTTAACCCACATCTCACCCAGTCACTGCTGATTGGCTAACTCCATGGCTGTCCCTCTCAGGCTTAGTTTCTTCACTACAGCTGCTCAGGTCAGCATTTCCATGCTTTCTTCTCCATCCTACTAGGTCTTGCCTGACCCAGAAGACAGGGCAGCATCATTTTGTATGACTCAGCTGAAGTGTGATTTATGTCTGGGTACTGACAAAGTGTCAGGAAAGGCTGATAGTTCTTACAGTGTTGAAAGAAACCAGAAAACACTCAGCAGATGTATGACCTAGACCCTTCAGAGTTTTAAAGATGAATGTGTGCTCTGNATCATCCTGCTGTGAGACTCTCTGGAGATAGCTATGGCTAACAGTGTTATCTTTCTCAAATTTGTAAGTATAAAAATGGAATGGNAATGTGCGGCACAAGTGTCTTTTTAAGAAAACTGTGGTGGTGGCGCATGCCTTTCCTTTAATTCCAGCACTTGGGAGACACAGGCAGGTGGATCTCTGTGAGTTCNAGGGCCAGCCTGGTCTACAAATTGAGTTCCAAGACAGCTAGGACTGTTACACAGTAAAACCCTATCTTGAAAAAATAAAAAAATAAACAAATAAATAAATAAAAAAAAGAAAGAAAACTGATGGTGGCCTTGTTTCAGAGGTAAAAAGGAATATGTGAAATTGATTTCACTAATTTTTATATGACAGAGGGCCAGAATGGTACCTTTCAATATATAGATGCTGTAAAATTGTGAAACAGTTTACCTCTGTGCACTCAGCCTTTTTAGGTACTAAGGCTTCAAAACCCAGGCTTTGATTCCAATTCAGTCTTTATGCTGTATTTCCTAATAGCACATACATCCCAGTGAAATAGCCTGTCAAAACAAAAATGTACTTATTGGAAAACTCCTTTATTTGATCTNTTTAATCTAAAAACTAGGAAAGANATTTTCTCAGTCACACTAGCTGTGTTTCAAGNGCTCAGTATCAGGTGTAGCTTCATTGAAGTAGAGAAAACAGAACTGTAATGCAGAAGCATAGTACTTTTTGTTCATATCTATTTAAAGAATGGTTTTTATCCTTCTCCTAAAGGGTCAGTTAATAAAGAGACAGTCTATCTCTTTGATGTTTAAAGACAACCATCTAATAGGGCTTACTGTGTTGGCCGTTTGTAAAACCTAATAAATACACACTTCAACATAAAGTATTAGCCTAAGAGTAATGGAAATGAAAGTGAACCTAACACTCTCAATAGTGATCAAAATTTGTATTAAATGAATTTTGTTCTTACCTCTTAAAAATATAGACATCTCTGGGCTGGAGAGATGGCTCAGTGGTCACTCTTCCAGAGGCCTTGTGTACAAGTCCCAGTATCTATCTGCATGACATCTATCAGAGGGGATCTAGCACCCTCTCCTGGCCTCCACAGGCACTGCAGGCACATGNTGCATATTCATTCCAGGTCAGACACTCACACATAAAATAAAACTAATTAAAAAAAATTTATAAACATTTTTGATGGAAATCCTATACCATTACTGTATAGGTGACTATTAAAAGAAAAAAAGTACTCATTGCAGGTATTTCAGAACGTATGAGGGAACAAATTACATACCCTACCTTTAAGAGGCATTTTGTTCTAACACATTGTGTTATTTTCTTTACAAACAGGTGACTTAACAGAAAGAAGAAAAATACCCATGGATGAAGACTGGCTCTGATTCTTTTGGGAAAAAGTTTAAGCTCTTGGTCCCATAATTGGATTCCATTAGATTCCGAGTATATTGGCAAAGTGATAGGAAAAAAAGGAAGCACAATTGGAGGATATTACTGTTCAGTCACTCTCCCTGGTGGTGGTGACGTCAGTTTTCTATGTGCAATGTTCCTGACTGCCATGAGAAGGCCTCCAGGAGCCGGCTGTTTCTTACACACCTCTCTTCGCATCCACCCATTCCTAATCTCTTAGTGGCCAGTTACACTAGGGGTCACTATGAATTAGAAGAACACTGGGTTGGCAGAGCTCTGCTGTGTGAGCTGCATTGGGATTCATCTCTCAGTGAACTGAGAAGGTATTNGCTGNAGCACAGCTGCTTCCACATCAGCTTCTAGAAATAGAGTGACATGCTAAAGAAGACAGTCATCATGGTAGTTACAGTCAGGAATTAAAAGAAAACAACATGGAATGCACTTAAAATCTCCACATTTTTTCATCTCCAGAGGAGGTGTTGAGTGTCTGAGAAGCCAATGGAGATATACCTATTAATGTGTGCACCAAAACATGACACACTTAAGGCATATTTTTAAGAGGCCACAGTCTTACATTTTGTAAGAGTTTGAATTTAAAATTTCCATGCTTTTAAAATAGCGTTTCATAATTCTGAATTTAGAATAGTTTGAATTTTATGTGCACCCTGTTGATGAGAAGCAATGCTTCGTAATTTGATAATGTTTCAAATTATTTTTAGTCTTTTTGTTTGAACTACTGCTTGATTACTATAACTCATGACTTTTCCTATTGAGAATCAAAAATCAGGATTCAACAGTAGGAATACAGATTATAACTCTTTGGATCATGCACCAGTTTTAAGTTTTTATGTTCTGCTCCATGGTGAAGAGCATGTGTTCAGGAAAGGTCCAGAAGGTAGCCAATCCCCAAATCCTCCAGCTGGCGTCTCACTGTTTTCTTAGGCTTTGGATAGAACTTTAACGTACATACGTAGTTCTAGTGCTGACTTAGCTGTGTCTTCAAGGGTCCATTTATGAATGGAGCTGGCCTGGGTTGCCATTGGGATTATGTGGACATGCATGACCCAGCTTACAACGAGTTGTAGTGTGTGCTAATGGTGAAGACAGATTGTGGCTTTATATGGAGGGATTGAAATACCAAAAAGAACTTCTTTCCTAGAAAATTCTTCCCCAGCTTAGCCCAGAAACCATCTTGAAGTGAGAGCGCCTCAGTGCCCACCAATGGTTTCCTCTAGAAACATGGCTTGCCTTCTTGCCATTTTTAAGAGATATTTTTCTTTAAATTAATTATGGGAAAAAATTCTGGTAACAGGTTAAAGTAAACCAAATCTTTGCACTTAAATATTCGTAGCATGTTTATTGATGACACTGGGAGCTTCTGTAGCATTTTATTTAGATATTGGTTTTAGTCCTAGCACAGTCGCACATCTTGTCCAGAACAGTGAAAACAGCTCTGATATACAGACCCCACCCCAAGATGATATGTGGGTCCTTTAGACCTGAAGTAAAGCTTCAGAATGTGTTTAACCCAGAGTCATTGGCTAGGTAAAATATTTAAAATAAAATATTGGAAAAATTGCAAAGTTTTCAAACTTCCTAGAAGTCACCCATCATTTATACACTTTTAATATTAAAGATCCATGTATCAGTGTTTTATATATCCAGTTTTTTTATTTATTTACTTTTGAGACCAGGTTTTGCTATGTAGCCCTGACTGGCCTGGAATTCCCTGTGCAGACTAGATTTTCACACTCTACCTGCCTCTGCCCTCCAGTGTTGGGATCACAGCTGGGTACTAAGATGGTTGGCCCCTATTTTTTTCTGTTTCTAAAGATACATTTTTAAAATTAAATTATGTATGTTCACAGAGGCTCTTNCCTGGAGCTAGATTTACAGACCCCTCACATGGTTGCTGGGAATCAAACTTGGATCTTCTGAAGGAACAGTACGTGCTCTTAATCCCTGAGCTATCTCTCCAGCCCATTCTTTTTTAAACTTCAGGAAAATGTGGAATATAATGTTAAATTAACAATAGCCGCTGGGTTGTAATCACTCTTAGCACCAAACTCCTGGCCTTGTAGATGGGGATGCATGAGACCATGAGCAGCTCTCAGCACATCCTGTCAGAGCTCTCCAGGAAGGACTCATTCTCGACAATCCACGACTACAGCACGGAGCCTTCAGCCCATTTTCAAGCAAATGATTTTCGCCCAACATGCCCCTCAGGATTCTAGTTCTTGTACTGGAGTGTGGCTGAGGAGTAGAGTTCAAGACCTTATGTTCCATCTATGGCATTGCTTCCTAACCCCCAAGAAAAGATTTCTGCTTGATAAAATCACACACCATTGGAGTTATTCACAGTAATATAATTTAAAATAACTAGTGTACAGGTGTTCAACAAATCACTAGATGGAATGAACCCTCATTAGTTTAAAGTGGATTTAGAGCCCCAGAAAAATGATAGGAAACTATCTTAGTTTCCTAGACACTTAATAAACCAAGACCTTTGGCTTGATTTTGGATGACGTCAGCACCAGATGTGATGAGCTCACAGTCAATGCTTCCAATTCCTAGTCTGCTTATACAGTTAGACTTCTGCTGTGTCATTCTATATCCACAAACCCTGCTTGTTTGTGCTGTTCCCAAATACGGTATACTGAAGACGGGAAACAAGACGATGACTTGGGGATGCTTAGCTTAGTGTTATTGTTCATACTTGAACGCCAATTTCAAATATTCCCCTAATACAACCAAAATTGTGTAGAATAGCCAGTGTAGTATGTATAGAAAAAAGTATCTCAGACGATTTAAAGTCCCAATTGTTTTTTAGCAGTAAGAGATTGCTGGAGAATGAGGACTTTTAGGGGATAAGCAATGACCTTATTTAAAGAGTGCTTTATAGGGGTATGGAGTTCATAAAAACAGTCATTCCTAGGGGTTCATTGTGCACTTAAACTCTCTTTTTTTTCCTGAGACAGGGTTTCTCTGTGGAGCCCTGGCTGGCCTGCAACTCGCTCTGTAGAACCAGGCTGGCCTTGAACTCAGGGATCCACCTGTCTCTGCCTCGAGTGCTGGGACTAAAGGTGTGCACCACCACACATGATGCAGATTTCAATTTTAAAAAGATGCTGGTGTGGTGGCCTTTCCTATAATGAACATTTTGTTGAGTCTACAGTGTGTGTGTGTTGGGAGGGTTCTTTTCTACAAATCTGAATGTAGAACAGTACTTAGTGCCACAGTATGTCCTAGAATGTGCTAAGTTGCACAGTATATCATAGACACCACACACTAGACTTTAAAGCCCAGTGGGATGCAGCCTCCTAGGCAGCATCCGTGTCGCACAGGGACACACAGTGATGCAGTTGCATTCTCTATTGTCCCTGGGACTTGTTTTTGGAACTCATTCACAGGGTTTATTTGTATTTATTTAAATCAGTGCTTTTCACTTAGCTTTGTCATACGCCCATCACCAGAAACCAACCCGCGCAGTGACTTCGGGTCTTTAGCGGACCTATCAGGGAGTTTTGAGGTTATATTTTTACCAGGTAAAACAGAATAACTAAAAAATTCTGAGCAACTGCAGAACATTTCAGACAGCTGCAGACAGCTTAAGACAGCCATTTGACAGGAAGTGGAGACCTTTAGTTTTTCCTCATTTTTGCACTGAATATAAATGATTATATAAAGCTAAGTGTGCATAGTGAACATTTCACTTGTGCTTGGTGATGCCAGTGACCATCAAGACTTATTTTAGATGCAAGAGGTGAGAAAGAAGAAGCACCTTAATGTTGAGCATACAGCATTTATGTCTCGCTACTGAGCACATCAGTAGTTCCTTTTTTGTTAAAGCACATGAGAATTCTGCCTAATTGCTTTGTAAAGTGAAGCAATGGCATTTTTATCTTATAAATATAATGTAACTTAAAAAGTTTTCATACAAAATGAGTTTATATCATTGTCATGTATTTAAACAGAAGCTTCTAAAAGTGGGAGACCGTCCTGACCCAGAGAGAGAGAGAGAGAGACTATTAAATGTTTGAGTTACGTTAAAGATGCTCTTATTTTAAATTTTCGTTTTGCCCACAGTGAACGCACAACTTGGCATTTGTATTATTGAATTCCAAATTTAGAAATGTTCCCTTTCTTCAAAGCACATTTATCGGGTTACTACAAGGTGTGTGTACAGAAAATACCTCTGAGGTTGACATGCTAAGTGTTCATGGATGGTGTTTTACACTGACTCGAAAGCAATCATTTGTTTTGAGAGGAAGGAAACATTTCATTTCTTATGTGTTTGTTTTTGTAGATTCAGTGGCTCAGTTTGGGGCATTGAAAGTATGTAGGAAAGACCCTGAGAAATTGAAAAGTAAAGGTGTGTATGTTAGAGTTGAGTTTTAACAGGAGAAAACATTTTTACTTGCATGTTGTATAGTTATCAAACGGTGTAACGCGTTGTTTTAGGTTTTTCCATGCAAATTCCATGGTCTTTACTCCAAAGTCTTTGCAATTACCGGTGGCATTCCCTCTCTTGTGATTTCTNGTCATTTTTGTGATGTTACAAAGGTTGGACAGTGCATCCCATAACAGTAACATACAATGTCTCTGACACAGTCTCACTGCCTTGTTGAATCTCTCTCTGTACTGTATCCATTGCCAAGTGTGAAACCATAATATGTAGTTTATTGAGAAACGGAAGGCTGCAGATCATTTTGCATGAGTAAAGCCCACAGGGGCTAAAGAAACTGACACATTTTTCTTTTTACCTGTTTTGGGTAAATGAAAATTACAGTGGCAAACTGACTCAGCACTATTAGCTTTGTGCANTGTTATAAAGGCAGAAGCAAACACTAGTGACTGTGCTTGGCTTTACGGGAGGGCTTTCCCACCATTNCGTTAAGTGGATTGTCTGCAGCGTACTGTAAACGCCATCTCTTGCAAATTTATATACTTAACTATGCTCAATTAACATTCTAAAGTATTAAAGATACAAAGAAATACTAAGCAGGCATTTATAGCAATACTCTGAAATCTCCAATAACTGTCTGACTATTGCCTTTTGCTCTCTAGTGCAACCTTTCTGCATCGTAACTGTTGTGTTGCTGTTTTTCTTTTTCACATTTCACACTCCTGACTTCAGAGTTAAGTACTTGCTCACCCAATATTGCACTCACCTTTCTCTTATTGTACATGCAATGTAACAACACAGTTTTGGTGCTTAACAATATTCTTTTTTTTTCTTTAATAAAGGATATTTATTTGAATTAACTTGGTTTTGTTTGTTTAAATACATTGGCGGTACTTTCATTTCTAAAAGGAGCATACCAGTATTGCACATTTTTAATAGTATTTGTTTTATTAGTTACTTCCTGCTGTGACTAATACTTTGAAAAGAGACAAGAGGGAGAGAATTTAGTTTGGCCTAGAGTTCAGGGGACTACATCCGTGACAGCATGATGGGAAACAGGACCCTTGTGTTCAGCTTGCTTCCTCCCTTTCATTCGGTCCAGGAAACCATGGGATGGTGTCCCTACATTCACGGTGAAAACACCCTCATAGATATTTCCAGTGCTATGTTTCCATGGCGATTCTAAGTCCAGTAAAGTTGATGATTCAAGATTAAGCATCCATCACAGTTACGTAGAACCTGATACGTGGGCTCTCCACAGCTGACTTGCTGCTTCCCTGAATGCTGTTGTGAGGTATTTCATGGTAGCTGTACTTGAGCTGTTTATTGTATGTGCTGTTTGTACACACATGTACAAAGCTTGAACATGTTTTCCAAAACTTGGAGTTTGTTCATGATCATCTAAATTGAGGGAGATTGGCTTCAGACTTGGAAATNAAGAGGTCAGCAGACACTGGCCAGTTTCTGTCAGCTTAGTTTAATAGCATGAACAGGTGGAAAGCTACTCATCCCCCAGGGCATGGATGGTGGATTGGCAACAGATGTTTTGTGTAATCGAATGCCAGATTCTGTCAGAATTGAAGGTAGGAGTCTGAGGCAGCAGATTAGAGTCTAGCGGCCTGGNCTAGCGGTCTAGCCCTGCACAGACCCCTGCTATGGTTTCTGGGGTCAGGCTTGTCCAGCTGGTGGCAATTCCCCATAAATGGATCTCTTCACGCTGGAACAAAGATCCAAACCTGTGATAGACCAGGTTTTCCAGCCATTNACATTCCTCTCTTCATTATCTGCTCTCCCACAGGCCAGGCTGTGAGTCTTCAGACACGGTTAGCTTCTGTCACACACGGCTCAGCTCTAAACTCTGCAACTCCCTAAAACTATGAGAAGAGGCAGCTATGCTGTGCTGTGCCCTGCACCTGGAAGGTTCTCTTGCCTGCCTGACTTAACTTTCTCATTATCTAAGCNTTGGAAACACCTGGATGCAGGCCNTCCCACTGCCCAGCCCACACCAGCCTTGTAAACATTAAACTTTGGCTTTCCTGCTGGCTGAACCAAAAATCTGAACTCCTGTGTTCCCACTTTTCCCCATGATGCAGCACTTCTTCTGGATAGGTGGTTTTCTTGTGGCCTGGGACTCTTCTAGGCTTCCCCAGGGCTGGGTCCCACTGTTTAGTGAGTTCTTTATTTGCATCTCTGATTCAAAAATGGTGCCCATAACTATCCCTGTCAAAATGAACCTANATCTCTCCACTTTCCCCCATTTTACATAATTCATAAGCAGCTGCCCTTAGATCTTTTCATCTCTGCCCACATCCGACTCCGTCTTACGGAAGCATCCTCTGACTTCAGTCTGGCACTGACTTCCCCTGGCTGGACCATCTTGCAGCTGTTCTTTGGCACTGGCTTGCACTTGCTCTTTCCACTGCTGGCCTTGCCTCTGCACAGTGGTAGAGCCATGCTTCTCCCCTGTGNCGCACTTGTCTAAATGACAGTAGGATTTCTGTGGACTCGACTGCTGGAGCGCTGTGCAAAGCTTCTCTTCCCAGCACTGTCCACGCCCCTCCCCCTTCCCCACAGTGTGACCAACATTGTGTGTCTCACATATTCATGTCCCAAAGCCTTGTATTTGAGCACATGTTCTCATTTACAGGTATTTTTATTTAAAGGGAAGGTATCGCTAGCCTAGCTTGGGTTTAAGGAACTTGCTTTTCCTCCTCTCTGTCTCATGAGTGCTGAGGTTACAGATTCCTGCCGCCATGTCTGGTTTTTCCCTGGAGTGCACAGAGGTCTTAGATAAAGCGAGGTCATTGGGCTGAGCCCTTACCTAGTATTACCAGGGATTGGTCACAGGGAAAGTGGTATAAAGACGAAGCTGTTCACAAACTGACAGGCTCAGTATAAATCCTTCCCTTGCTGCCTTCACAAGAAGCCATCCTGCAGACACCCTGATTTTGCACTTTCAGAATGGGGATGTGAAGCCACAAGCCTATGGCAGCTTGATCCAGCAGCCCTAGCAAACCAAGGTAGCATCTGTCAAGTTTCCACCATGGAGTTACCTAAGAACTGTGGCCTTTTCTCAAGTCCACGCCCTGTTACCTGTCTCTGCCAGTGTGACGGAGTCAAACCAGCCAGTTGTCTCAGCACGTGTCCTGCACTTGCTCTCAAATGAGCCAGGTAATTGTACCCAGTGAATGAGAAGCAGTAACACTGGGTCTCCTGCCTGAGGCATGGCCCGTGAAAAATGCAGATCTGCTATGTGAAGGAGGGGAGACTCCTCTGAGATGGCAAAGACAAGGACACCATCACTGTTTCATCTGAGTTGCTGCTGTTAAGAGCTAGGCAAGAAAGTGAGGAAAGATGGGAAGCAACGCATGACTGGGGGAGCTGTGTGCAGAATTCCAAAGTGCCTAAATTACCATAACAACAGTTTTATTAAACAATATTTCAATACTACCAAATATAAGAGGTAAAGAGTTAAAAATTAAATATCTTAAAAATGTCAATCAAGAAATGGGAGGAAAAACTACAAAAGAGAAATAGGCATGAAACTAAAGAAGTCCAAATGCTGGTGCACCTACGGGAAGCAGTTGGCCTTCTCAGTAATGAGCTCACACTGAATTGTTACAATTTCAACTGGCAATTCCAAGTGTAGACAAGGACTTGGAAAACAGTTCTACCCCACTGATGGTGCTATAAATGGGCACGAACAATGGAAAATTACAGGATATCTACAAAGACTGGCNATGCTCTTGAGACAATTGTCTTATGTAGTAATGTGTTTACACCCAAATCAGCAAACAAGAGTGCTTGTGGTAGCAATCTGTAATAGCCAACAACTAAAGATAACCCAGTGNCCTATCAACAGGTAGGTGAACAAGTAGTATTCCTAAAATGTAAATGCGCTCAGTGGGGAACAGCAAGAGGAGTGCAGCTTAAGACTAACTTGAGGAATCTCACTAAGGAGCAAAACAAGTCTATGTAGATTCCAGTCATGANGTTAAAAACAGGCAAAACTAAACTAGTGTTTGGGGTGTTACTCAGATAGTAAAGTTACAAAGAAAGTGGTTGCCATAGAAACCACGATTTTGGTCACCTTAAAAGCAAAGCACTGGGAGGTGAACAGTCTCCATCTGTAGAATGTCACATTGTTAATGAATGCTTCAGATGGTGGTTTGATGAGGGGTCAGTAACCTGTTTGATTAGGTCTATGCATTTTAAAAATAAGTATTACGTCATGACTTTTAAAAATGTTCTCTTAGAATTCTAGACATTGCTTCTAGAATTCAGTTGCCCCTCCTCCCCTTTTCCTACAAAATAATATGCAAGCTCAAAACACGGAGAGCCATGGTTGCTGCTTCAGTTTTTCATTAGCTGGCAGGAGCCAGAGCCAAATTCAGAGCTCTGGTGGCGAAAGGGCAGTGCAGACCTCTGAAAATGGCTTCTGTGGTGTTCTGCTAGCTCNGTGGANAGCTGAACTCCTGCTGTGGCTTTGGTCTGGTTTTAATATGTTTATCTGAAGTCATGTAGGTGAGGCTTTTTTTAAGAACAAAACCTGCTTAAGGTCCTGGTCCTGCAGCTCAGTGGTGTAAGCGGAGGCAACAAGGATCTGTCTGTCTCACGGCTGTGATGTGGTTTGAGTTGAGTCCTGGCGCACACATGAGGNTTGCTTGGCATTACCTGGAAGACAGTTTAGAAACAAAAACATCCAAGACTAGAAAGATACCCCGTGACTGGAGCAACACTTAGTGGTGATTTCCTTAATACTGAGCATTCATGCAGACTTGTTTGTGTCAGAGAATAAACACGGCAGTAAGTCATATTCTAAGTTAATAAAAGACCCGTAACTTTGACTCTGTAGAAGGAATTGAGTGCAGACATTCATATACCATGTAGTGGGCCTTAAGAGTCATCCTGTACAAACAGCTCCAAAGAAAAGACCGTGGGGTGCTGTTTGTGGAGGGATGTTGGTCAAATGACAATGCTGGCTTCCTACCCCATTGCCCTATCCTAAAGCCACTGTCACACACTGCACAACCTCCAGTGTTTCCTCTGGTAGAGCAAGAATGGGCTACTTAGAAGCACTGTCAGAAAGTCTCCACACCATGAAGAAAGTGACTAAAAAACACACACAATGGAAACTGGGAAGGGGAATTAAAATCACATCTTAAAAAAAAAAAGATAAAATACATCCATGAAACAGTGTTGTGATAATAGCTTGGAAACTGAATCTATGACAGGTAAGACTACAAATTCAGGCATGGAGCCAGGCGNGGTGAGACACCTTTATTCCTAGGAAGAGGCAGGCAGAGGCAGGTGGATCTCATGGTCCAGCCTGGTCTGTGTAGCAAGTTCCAGGCCAGCCAGAGCTACAGAGTGAAACTCTGTCTCAAAAATAATTCAGGCATGACACCGAATAGCTGAAGAAACGAAAAGTTAGATTAATCCTACCAGGATACATCTAGTGCTTGCCTGGAAGATGAGAGAAATGACGAAGGAATGAAATAAGCTTTCTGTCCTGTTATGTAACAAGTTACCCAAGGAACACTCCAGCAAGTGAGGACTTCAAGGTGCTCCCCAGGGAAAGCCATACAGGACAGTGTACTNTGTTTTAGTTNAGAAGTTGGTGAAATCCTGTGAGATCTGTAAAGTGGAAGGTATTCTGTGAATACAGTTCTTTAAGAAGTTTTATAAAGAATTGGGTAGGATATACTTAAGGTAAAAAGTACACTTTAGTGATCATACTTGTGTGATGGCCAGAAAAGATAAAAAGCCAAAGTAACAGGATATAGCCATTGTGTTCCCATTTCTTAGTTCATAATTAAGAAACTGGAGAGCCAGGCATAGTGGCACAGTGTAGGTAGTTTTTTTTTTTTTTCTGTCCCCTCCTGCCAGCTCCCAAATCACGACACAGAGAGTATTATTAATTATAAAATCTCGGCCAATCNCTTAGGCTTTTTTCTAACTAGTTCTCATGACTTAAATTAGCCCATATCTTTTTTGTTGTTGGTGGTTTTTCAAGACAGGGTTTCTNTGTGTAGTTTTGGTGCCTGTCCTGGATCTTGCTCTGTAGACCAGGCCTNGAACTCACAGAGATCTGCCTGGCTCTGCCTCCCAAGTGCTGGGATTAAAGGCGTGCGCCACCCATATCTTTTAATCCACGTCCTACAATGTGGGTTTTACCTCTGTCCCATTTTGTGTGTCTGAGTCTGGCTCTTCCACTCAATCTCTTCCTGCCCAGCTAGAGGCCAGTCAGCTCTTTATTAACCAATGAGAGTAATACATANTTACAGTGTGCAAAAATTCTTCCACAGCAGCAGAGTTGTAATCTACCAAGGGACTGAGGAGAATCAACTTCAAGGCCAGCCTGGGATACATGGCAAGACTGTCTCAAGGAAAAAAACTAGATGCCCCAACACCTTTGATTGTAATACACTTTCAATTCGAGGGACAGATGAGGTGGGAAGAACATGCTTCCCCCTCCCCGATACATACCCCAGTTCTCCATGGCAGTCACAGATCTACTGTGGTCATAGAAGGATTTTCTGAGACAGTTTCTGTTCCCTCTCTGCTATAGTTTTTTGCTTTATTATTATTATTATTATTATCATTATTATTATTATTACTTGTGTGTGTGTTTTAACATCACCAGTACAGGGACCCTCCTGGTTCACATAAGAGCAGGTTGATTTCCACTCCTTGAAGTCTTCCTCCTAAAGTTCCATCTTGATTACGAAGCTAAACTGCAGATTTTCTGGAAAAATCAGTGAAGAGCACTCACCAGGTTACCAGCAGTGCAGATACCCCAAGGGCCGGAGCAGAGCTTCCAGTCTGTGTCCTCGGCCCATGTCCCTTGCAGTGTTACCTGAGAGGACAGCATGACCTGCAAAGGGAGTAGCCTGCCTAGGCCCCAGCCCAAGCAGTGTTGGGGAGGAGGGCAGAGCTGTGGCTGACCAGAGTTTGCCAAGCTGTCAGCAGGCAATTACAAAGGCCTAATTTACTCCCTAGCCATGACTGATTCACTGCAAGAATTCGATCCTCCTTCAATCAAGAATGTGCTGGCAGGAAAGTTCTCTGTATAAAATACTTATTTCAGTAGCCACCAAGGAGAAAAAGAATGTATGAAGAAAAAGCANTAACAATGGAGGAATATTTCCCAGTTAGAGACTGTTTCCACCCATGAAGTCATTTTGTTCTATTTTTGCACATGTAAATATGAATGGAAATTTAACATGGCCACTTCCACCATGCAATGGGCTTTTTATAATNNCTGCCTAGTTCTACAATAGTCTAAATGCCTCTCTTTCATTCCCAGGCTGAGGTTTGCCCCTTGTGTTACCTCCCAGCAGGCAGGGCTGAGGAGGTACTACCTGCCTCAGCTAGAACCCAGTCATTTTACAGATTAATAAAGAGTGAACAGAATGCACTGGAGACACTCCCAAGGGGGCAGTGACTTTAGACCTTTTNGGGCTGTGAGTGCAGACCTGCCACTTCCCTTCTCTGTACCTCAGTTTGCCCCTCTGAGACGGAGGGCTGGACAGAATCTAAAGTCTTCAAATCTTCCATCTGGTATTTCTTTGAGTCATGCCAACTCCAAGAGTCCACTGCAGGTAGTCAATAAAATAAGTGCTCTACAGCCTCTGGCTCCTGCCTAATGGCCACAGAGGGATGAACCCTTACACAGAAGTGAACAGATGCCAACCGGGCATAAGTGAAAGAAGACAGGGAAGGACCAGAGGCTGTCTGCCACTGTCCATTCACTCCTCGCTGTCCAGGCAGCTGGCTCTCAGAACACAGGGCCTTGGAAAAGGGGAAACATTGAACCAGCCTTGGACAGTTTTTTCCCAAGGCAGATCTTTGTTTTGGGGGAATTTTACCCCAACCTAATCCATTAGTTTCCTACAAAGTCATGTAGGCTGGTCATGATCAGAAACCCAAGGGGTCTCCAGACTGTTCAAGATTACACTAAATGGTTGCTTCACCAACACTTTGGCATGTTGGCCCCACAAAAGTCCCTGTACATTATATCTTTGCTCCCAGCCTCTGCTTTAATAGCTTACACAACACCTCAATGCCACCCTGAGAAATAATTGACAACTAAGCTGTTTCCACCTAAAGAAACAAACTGATGAGTCTGGACAGTTGTCTACACTGACAAAATGCCATCAAAACATCCACAGCATTCTGTGTTTTCACTAGAGTCCTCCCCTTCCTCTTCTGCTCCTTTCTCTTTCTTTGCTGGGGATGGACCCAGTGCTTTACCACAGAGCTACACCCCCAACTGAGTCCTGCACTCCTTTGTAGTCTAGCCTATCCTGCTTTTGGTCACTAGAGAGATTGGCTTGCTTTCCTTCAGTCAGCATGGGATTCCACACACACCATTTCCCCTTTTAATTGCTCAGTAAGAATCCACTGTATGGATGCAGTACTGGGTTCTGTTAGCTTTCACTACAACAATAGCTGGCAGAGTCTCTAAGTTTTGAAGTCCTTTCTCTGGGCCAGCCTTTGGGAGTTGGGAGCAGTCCCACAGCTTTATGGGGACACCTCATGCTGTATGGAATGTAAAATGGCATTCTCCATTACAATAAAAATGGAATGAAATCACTCCATGACAAAATAGTTTTCTTAATCTAAAACTTTAGCTAAAAACCTCTTAACATTAAAATCAAATTTCAGTAGAAGTAAGATTCTAGTTGAAACTCAACATTTCTCTCCATTGTGGTCATTGTGCATTGTTCAGGGAAGGATATGTAAGAGCACCCTGGTGGTAGCAGCAAGTGTCTTATCCTAGATGAACATCTCTTGAAATTTAAGTATTGCAGTTGTCTTAGGGTTTCTAAAGCTGTGAAGAGACACCATCACCATGGCAACTCATAAAAAATCATTTAATTGGGGCTGGCTTACAGTTTCAGAGGTTCAGTTCATTATCGTCATGGTGGGAAGAAACATGGTGGCATGCAGGCAGACGTGGTGCTTGAAGAGCTGAGAGTTCTACATCAGGATCTGCAGGCAACACGAAGAGATTGCTACACTGGGCACAGCTTGAGCATCCGAGACCTCAAAGCTTGCTTCCACAGTGACGCACTTCCTCCACATCTCCTAACAGTGCCACTCTCTGTGGGCCTTTGAGGGCTGTTTTTATTCAAACCACCATAGCAATTAAGTAGTCAAAAAATAAATATTTTGAGGACAAAAAAATCAAGTTGCTTGAAAACTTAACCGTAACCTCAACAAAAAATAAAACTACACTTCCTCCTTGTTCTGGCTAGTTTTGTGTCAAGCTAAAAATCATCTGAGGAAGGAACCACACCTGAAAAAAATATCTCCATAAGATCAGGCTGTAGGTAAGCCTGTAGGGCGTTTTCTTAGAGATTGATGGGGGAGGGGACCATTGTGAGTGGAGACACCCCTGGAGCTGGTGGTCCTGGATTCTCTAAGAAAGCAGGTTGAGCAAGCCATGAAGAACAAGCCAGTAAGCAGCACCCCTCCATGGCCTCCGCTTCAGTGCCTGCCTCTAGGTTCCCACCTAGCTTGAGTTCCTGCCATGGCTTCCCTCAGTAACTGATTCTGGATATGTAAGCCAAAATAAACCATTTCCTCCCCAGGTTGCTTTTGGTTATGGTGTTTCATCACAGCAATAGTGACCCTAACTAAAACACCCATCTAAGAAAAAAAACATTGGGAATTTGAGATGTGAAAGGAATACTGGTTAATTTTTTTCACTCCTAAGGAAGTGAAAAGAACTGGAATGAAATTCAGAAATTCTTTGAACCAAGCAATAAAAAGAACTAACAGCTTGTTGAGAGCTGTGATCTCCATCTCGCTGTCGCGTTTGTCTGTTCACCTCATGAAAGCCAGGCTCATGGAGAAACAAAGGCTCATCACTGCTTGTTGTGAGCCTGACAATTCAGCTGAATCTCAAAAGCACTTCTGTGGCTTTCATGTGCTCAGTGCTACTTTATTTCTATAGTTATTTATTTATTTACAGACAGGGTCTCTCTACAGAGCCTAGGCAGGCCTGGAACTCATATATCCTGCTTCAGTCTCTGACTGCTAGGATGACAGATGGCATGCCCAGCTTAGTATTTTTATCCCCATCTCCCCATGCTGTGTGTGTGCTGTCTCTTATACACATCTAGATGTGTATAAGAGACAGGTGCAGATACCACCAGACCAATATAGTAAAAGCAAACTACTCATTAAAGAAACAGAAACAAGGCTGTGTGTGGTGGCACACACCTTTAATCCCAGCACTCGGGAGGCAGAGGCAGGTGGACCTTTGTGAGTTTGAGGCCAGCCTGGTCTACATAGAGAAATGAGGATCTTTCCTTACAAGGGAAATTAGGCACTGAGTTGAAAACATCTCCCGGGCTGGAGAGGTGGCTCAGAGGTTAAGAGCACTGACTGTTCTTCTAGAGGTCCTGAGTTCAATTCCCAGCAACCACATGGTGGCTCACAACCATCTGTAATGAGATCCAGCACCCTCTTGTGTATACATAATAAATAAATCTTTAAAAAAAAAAAGCCATCTTCCACAGCAGATCCACAAAGTCTGCAGCAACATTCCTTGACATAAACCAAACACACTCTTCCTTGCAGTGGCAGTGGAGCTACAGAGGCCACAAAGAATAACCAAACATTAATCCTGGGGGGTGTCAGAATCCTGGCATCTCCAGAGTCACAGGTTGGCCTTGAGTTTGGATATAAGAGCACAAAAAATTCCTATCAAGAGATTTTACAAGAATTGGAGCACCTACCTCCCAAACTCCCTTATGCTGAATGTTCCCACCTGAAGTTCAGAACCAGATGAATGGTGTCACCCACCCTTTCCTCAGCCGTGCTGGACTGTCCTTCAGGGTGTCCTTTCTCTCTCCTTACACAGGGTTCACTATCAGGGCTTTCTGTCCTCTCTTCACTCTCTGGTTCTGTCATGGCTGTGCCAGCCATCCTTTTCTGGTAACCCTAGTCAGTTTCTCCTGTTGCTCCTCTGCGGAGGGATCAGATCAGCAAGAGCTCTAGGGAGGCAATCTGCACAAACTCATGTGGCCCAGAATTCACCTTCAGGTGGGCCAAGGCTAGAGACGTCTGCTCAGCAGCCTGCCCCCTACAGGTTCATGGCAGCAGGTACATTTTCTCAAGCCTCAGCTAGGAAATAGAAAGAACATCTAAACATGTACTCACGGACTCAAGTCGGCTGCGCCAGTGTACCAGCTGAGCTCATCCCTAGAGTCCACATCAAATTGGAAGGAGAGAACACAAATTTTTCCTCTGACCTTCACATGAACAGGCTCTCCTCACCCCAACAACAATATAAAATCTTTTTTTTTTTCAAATTTTATTCTGCCCAGCAGAGGAAAACATAGCTTTTGTCAGCCCAGTATTTAGGCTTTCTTCTCCACTTTCTCCAGCATTTTCTAAGTTCCACGTCAGGGTGAAAGTTCTTGGTAGGAGGCTGGACATGTGGTGGGCCCCATCCATGCTGCCATGTGCAGGAACGAATGTGTTCTCTCCTAACATTCACCAAGGGGTCCCTCTTCATGTCCTAGACCTGCCCTGGTGACCACGTGCACGTTATCCTGATCTGTCTAGGCACAGAGGCTATTCCACCCCTGCTGTGAAGGGCTGAGGAAAGGCCTTTCCAAAGCTGAACTCTGGCATTGGGGGGCTCTCCTCCATGGAGAATTACTGTGTAGGTCACGTCGACCCCAAGGCACTCTGTTTTACTATCTATCCTTGAAGCCTGTGCGATGGGAGGAAGGCTCTGGCTGGGCTCCTCCCTAGCATCTTCCTAACCCCAAACACACTTCCCTTCTGCAGCCCTTCCTCACCACACTGGTGTCCGTTTTCAAAAAATCTCAGTTGCCCTCAAATGTNGAGAACTAACCTCTAGGGTCCCGCAGGAACCACTCAGTCCTGGGAGTCCCCGAACTGGACAGCTTTTGTGGGTACTGGATTGGGGTCAGGGTTGAGGAGAAAAAACAGTAATAAATGCCAGGCAAGAAGCAGAAACTAGAGGCTGGAGAGATGGCTCAGCAGTTAAGAGCACCGACTGCTCTTCCAGAGGACCCGGGTTCAATTCCCAACACCCACATGGCAGCTAAGAAATGTCCATTACTCTGAGATCTGACACCCTCACACAGACATACAAGCAGGCAAAATGCCAATGCTCATAAAAATAAATTTAAAAAAAAGCAGAAACTAAAAATGCTAAATGTCTCCGTCACTTACCTCGTGACCAAACCCCACGTCTTGCTCAGCTGTTTGCCATTTCCAGCTTCTTACCTANACTGCTACAGTCAAAAGCCTTCCTGAATCTGCCCTTGCACAAATGTTGAGCCTTTCCTGTGTAGTCCACTGACTACTTCATTTCTCTTTAGTGCAACTGCAGCCATGTTACTCAGGGGTTTCTCGGATTCTCCACTTGGGAAAGCAGGGCGGCTGAGGACACAAGACAAGCCTACCGTCTGAATTCCTCCTCTGCGCTGATATGCCCAGCCAGGGTCTCAGGGCTGAACTGAATGCATTCTCATTTTCCCCCATCATTTGACTTTTCAGGGGGCAACCACCCCTCTTTTACATCACACAGTTCAGATGCTGCCTCCTCCAGGTTGCCAGCTCCTTCCCCATGTGTATTCCTTGCCTTGCAGTGCTGATGTCAGACCACTGTGTGGTTCCCTGACATNGCTGTCTGTATCCTCTTGATGGGAGGACTGGCCTTCTGATGCACACCTCAGAGGTGTTCATGAAATGATAGGTCACCAGCCAGCTGTCATTAGATGCTACCAGAGGCAAAAGTGAAGGAGGTGACAAGAGGTTCCCGAACCGAGAGGCAGACACTGTCCTGATCTACCACAGCCCTAGCATTTTCCTATTTCTTTCCATTTTGTCCCACCTTCCTGTTTAAAGACTATAAATAAATATTATAAATCAAGGCTATAAAGCAGCACGGGTTTTAAACTGCCTTATAGTTTTTCACTGGAGCCCCTAGTATCTCCAGGACTCAGGGATTGGCCCGGTGAAGAGCAAAGGGAAACACTGGCCTTCTACTGCAGGTGAAGAGCAAAGGGAAACACTGGCCTTCTACTGCACTGTGCTCACCCATGGCAGCACGATTGAACCATGGCCTGCAAATATTTTTTAAAAAGGCAGTATAAAAACTTATGAACTTGCAAATTTTGGTTCAGTGGGTTAACAGTGCTTTCCCCATTAGCCTGCAGCTCTTAGTATGATCTCCAGAGTCCATGTAAAGGNGGAAGGAGATGGTGGCACTGTATCATAGTTCTCAGACCTGATCACCAGACAAAGATGAAGAGTCACAGTCCTTTCTCCTAAGGCAGGCAATAGGACTGTGAGTCAAGTCACTAACTGAGTACTCTGTTGGACACCTGCTGCTGGACAGTGTTATAATTTAGGAGTTTCATCAAGGGAAGTCGAACATTTATTTTTTTTAGCTTGTAGCAATGTTCTCTCCAGAGTTCATGCTTTCTATTGATTATGAGGTTTAGGAGGCACTGTGGGATATTTGCTAACTAATCCTGAATACTCCTAAAACTTAACAAGCACTCTCCAGGTAAGGAAAAAAAAATACAGAAATATCTAACCTGATGTCCAAAAATAGAGAACTCTATGAAGAAGAGAAAAAGAATAAGACAGATTTATATGTACCAATTGAGACACATCTAATAGCCTAAAACAAGGAAACCATAAGGGGGAAAACCCATACTTTATGATACAATTCATCCCACAAACCTAAGGTCTCAATAACTATATATACATTGTGTATACATGCATATGACATACTGAAAGAATGACACTCAATGAATCATAGCAATGATGTCAACAGATAAAGGAGAATGAATCAACATGACTTTTGCTTTATATGTATTTACAACTAGAAAGAAAGCATGGGGTTTGGTGAGATGGTCCTAGGGGTTGACAGGGTTTCACCTGAGGCTGGTCTCCAGAATCCACAGAGGCAGAACTGACTCCACACATGCACCAAAGCCCACATGCCCCCACACAATAATAAAAGTTTTTTTTTTTTTGGAAGCACATATGAACCACTGTATAATTAAGCCAAATTTCCTTTTTTTAAAAAAGGAGAGAGGTAGGGAGGTCAGAGATACAATAGCATATGGGACGAAAAACCAGCCATCTGATTCTTCTTGACAGGCTGGTGTTACATATTGATACATTTTTATACTGCCTTTTAAAAAAGTATGGCACGGTTCAAGCATGCTGTCATGGGAAAGTGTAGTGCAGTAGGAGGCCTGTGTCTTCCTGGTTATCTCTCACCAGGCCAGTCCCCGACTCCCCATCTTAGAAGTGGAGGGGATAAAAATACTTGGGTCACAAAGCTGCTGTGAAGACTGGAGCTGAGCTGGCCACACACCACGAAGCCGCAGCTGTGTGTCTATACCCACACACAGCACGGGCACGCACTGCATGAGCATACCGTAAAATAAAGGTTCTACGGAGACCGAGATTAAATGAAACAGAAAAACATGAACACGAGTGACTTCAAAGTTATTGTTTATTTGACAATTCCCAAGTTGACTTGAAAATTTTATAGGATATTCTGGGCAAACTGTGAACACCAGTGGCCCCNTTTTCCTTCCTGCAATGTCAAACATGCTCAGCCTGTTGTCCAAGTGACAAATGACNTCTACTCAAGGAATTCAAACTAATTTGAAATGTAACTCAAGCTAGAAATAAAACTGAAATATCACAGCAGACTAAAACCAAGTACAAAGAATAGTTTTTGTTGACACCACTGATTATTTCTCTAAGAATAATTTGTAAATAGTTATGCTTATGAATTAATAAGAAAGAGGAATACTTAGGATAACAGAAGCATAAACTTTCTAAAGCAATGCAAATATACAATTACCTGGTCCTAGTCATGAATTCAGTATCAAATTCACAAACTGAAAGACAATGGAACTACAGACTTAAGCCCCAAGAACTTAACCCCACTGAGGCAGGGGAGCCACAGGAAGTAGCACTTAGCTTCTCCTGGCTGCAGGCCCCAGCACTCCACCCCCATAACAACATGAAGTCCAATATACACACACACAATGGTACGAAGTATTTAATCAGCATACCATTAAAGACAGTAAAGCTGTTCTCATAAGTGTTAAAATGGGTCTCTAGAAGACAATATCACCTGCAGACTCCATTTCTGTGTTTCAGTTCAGCTGGCACACTGAGAAAGTCCCGATTCCTCCAGAAAACAGCAGCAATCCTTTACCAACTTGCCTTACTATTCCAGGAAAAAACAGTTAACCTGGATTTCAATGTTTTTAAATGTTATACAAAGTGAATCTGAGTTTGCTAAAGTAGCATTTCAGTTTGTTGGTTTTTTTATTCTTTTAAGTCTAAAATATCAAATAAAGGATCTCAACAGAACACATTTTAAACCATCACCCTGAGACATGAGTTGATTTGTGGCTGTATTTTCATGTGAGTTATGGCTTTCTAGAACTGCATTCTAGGCTCCCAGAGGCCCACTATTCCGGCTGACTCACCTNCCTTGTCACTTTTCTTCAAGCTGCATCTAGCCTAGATTCTCACTTTCACTTTGTCTTCTGATTTTCAGGCCCTCAACTGCTACCACACACAGTGGCAATTCCTAAGCAGCTATTTTCAGCTTCTGTTTTTTCCCCTAAGTTTCACACCTAGACTAAAGTTTCACTTGGGTATTTTTCCATGCACACTACATTCATTCAAAAGGAAACTCATTTACTCCAGCAGCCCCACCCCACCCCATCCCTTCACAAGAGGAAGAGAGGCTAATCCCCGCATCTGGTCTCTGCCTCCCAGCTCCTCCTCATGTTAACTCAGCCTGCGGTTCAAGACCCATCCTCCCAAGTCACCTAAATGAGTTAGGAAATCCTACTCTACCTCCTAAATACTCTTCAAACACATCATTGCATAGTTATCATCCTTAGCGCCATAGCTGTCAACAGTCTCTCAGCAGTGATTATTGTCATTCACGTAACTACCTGGTCTTATAACACATATTTTATTGCTTTACTTCTGTGCACTATCTCTCCATTCCCTGCAGAATGAACAACGTCCCAGTCAAACCTTGTGAATGAACTACAAAGTTGCACTGTGCCTTCTGCCCGGCACACCCTTTCCCACGGCCTCTGCTTCTTCTGCCCTCACCCTCTCTAATCTAAATGGCCCCAATGCTTTTCCGTGTGAGCCTTTTCATGTGATTCTCTCAGTCATTCTTTTATGCCTGTAACTGAGAAGCTCCTGTTCCTCCAGTAAGAATTGGGGAAAAGACCTTCCCACCCTCCTTCCCTGGGATGTCCCCTGCCAGAGTCCTCTTTTGTCACAGCACTTACAGTATAAAATAATTTGGTCTTGCACTCAACTATGGCCCCCTTTCTGTAGTTTCTATTCCAGGACAGAGCCTGGGCCATAGCTGGTGCACAATAATTGTCTTAGGAAAGAATGTGTAAAAGGCATGTGGACTGGCTGGTGAGAAGGCTCAGGAGATAAAAGTGCTTACAATGCAAGCCTGACAGCCTCACCATGAAAGGAGAGAACCAACTCACAAAAGTTGTCCCCTGACCTCCACATGACATGCACACATACTTTAAAAAAAAGGCACATGGGTCACATATGAACCTATTACAAAACACCAGCCTGGGGACTATAATTTCCCTGCGAGCTCACACCTTATCCTACAGCCTTTTTTGCATTTACCCAATTCAAACCTAATCTTTTGCTTGTTCCTCAAAAAGTTACACCTAGAATTACCACATGAAATTCCTATTTATATCCTAGGTATATAGCCCCCCAAAATGTGACACAGAGACTCAGGCTCTTGTACACAAATGTTCACAATGATAGAAACAACACAACATCCATCAACAAATGACTGGATAAGTGAAGTATAGCTAATAACCACACAACCGACTCTTATCAGTCTCAAGAAGCAAAGGAATTCNGAGACATGCCACAACATGAATGGACCTTGAGAACATCATGCTAAGTGAAACAAGTCAGACCCAAGAAGACAAACACTGTATGATGCCATGCATACAGAGACGTAGAATAGAAACGCACAGAGGTAATAAAGTACATCGTCAGGGACGACAGAAAGGTACACAGACAGTGGTGATAATAACACCATGTAAGTATTGAAAGCCATAGAATTGTACTCTTAGAAATGGCTTATATGAGTGGGGTATAGTGGCGCACGCCTTAAACCCCAGCACTGGGGAGGCAGAAGCAGCCAGATCTCTGTGAGTTCAAGGTCAACCTCATCTACAGAGTGAGTTCCAGGATGGTCAGGGGTATATGGAGAAACTCAGTCGAGAGAGACAGAGACAGAAAGAGAGAGAGACAGAGGAGGAGGGGCAGGCCTGTGTCAGAGGATGTGACATGCCCCACAGCAGCCACCCACCAACTCATGTCAACTCAGAGCTCTGTCTCTCTCTTCCTTCTGAACTGTCTCATTCACTTTTGCCAGGCAGTGGTGGCTCACACTTTTAATTCTGGCACTTGGGAGGCAGAGGCAGGTAGATCTCTGAATTTGAGGCCAGCCTGGTCTACAGAGCAAGTTCCAGGACAGCCAAGGCTACACAGAGAAACCCTGTCTCCGGGGCGGGAGGAGGCTCAAATGGTGACTTTTATGCTTGTTATTTCTATTTAAAACACATTTGATATAAGAGAAAAAGCCACCTGACCCAGGAGGCCCTTACAGCCCCCACATCCACCCAGCACAATGCAGGTACTTAAATAACCATTTACTGACTGTGGTCTGACAGGGATAAGTGCTTTTAACATTCTTCAAGATCTAACTTGCACTCATGGTTTAATGGTTAGATTGACTGGGAAAAGCCTTAGCTTCTACAGAGCCCACAGTNACTAGTCATCCAGAACNAACAGCAAAGCACATCCCAGTGAGCTCCCTCAGAGTTAGGGATGAGTTTCCAGGAGCAGAACTGTCTCCCTAAGGCCTTGATTACCGGTTTGCTGCTGGTTTGTTTTTTTATTTTCAAGACAGGGTTTCTCTGTGTAGCCCTGGCTGGCCTTGTTTTTTGTTCTGTTTTTAAAGATTTATTTCATGTGTGCATGTCTGCTGTCTGTGGCAGTCAGAAGAGGATGCTGGATTCTCTGAAACTGAGTTGTGAGCAGCCAAATGGGTGCTGAGAATTGAACCTGGGTCCTCTGCAAGAACAAGGGCTCTTAACTGCTAAGCCCCTACTGTTTTATTTTTTGAGACAGGGTCTCTCTATGTAGATCAGGCTGGCCTCCAACTCAGAGATCTACCTGCCTCTGTATACTGAGTGCATGGTTAAAGGCATGGCCCATCAAGCCCAGCTTCTACTATTTTGTTTTAGGTTTTGCTATGTATCCTAGGTGGGCTTCAAATTTGCAATCCTGCTTCAGCCTCTCAAGTGCTGGGACTACCAGTATGTGCTTTCAAACCAAGATGTTATTTAAATTAAAGGGGTTTAAATTCTGCATATGAACAATTACTTTCATTAAATCATTGGAAATCTGTAATTGTTTTTGTTTTCTTTAAACTGGGGCTAATACATGGTCCATGAATAAGACACCTGCCAAAGTATGATGTATAACTTACAATGACAACAAGAGTCATAAGCATCAGGAAAGGCGAAAGCGTAAGATCCATAGCTATGAAGCAGGGTCAGAACTGTAACTCAATCGACAGAATGTTTCTCCGGCATAGATGAAGCCCTGAGTTCGATACCCAGTACCACACAGAAGCTGATAGGACAGCACATGCCTAGAACCCTAGAACTCTGGAGGTGGAGACAGATCGTCCTTAGATATCAAGTTCGAGACTATCCTGGGCTACGTAAGACATTTTTCAAANCAACAACAGTAACAAAAAAGAAAACAAACAAAAAATGAGTTCTAACATATTTTAGAGAGGCAAGGCAGGTTAGAAGGAAAAACTGCAGCAGAAATATGATCATAAACTCTACCTCCTGACAGATGGGCCAGACACTCGACCTATAGCTGTGAGCACAGCAGCTTCCGTCACTCAAACCTTGCTCCTTTGCCCTCCTCTCCAGATGCCAAGCAATCGGCACAGTGCCCCTCACAAAGCAGATATCCATTTATTTCACAGGCAAGCTATAGAGGAAGTGTCCACGTCAAACACATCTCATTTCTAGCTATGCTTTCTGAGATGTCATTCCACGAAAAGCCAGGGAGAACAAACATGTCTCATTTACAAGTCACACAAAGGGTACTTACAGAGTGAGTACTTAGCAAGGTGATCACAACAGACATGAGCAAACATGTTGACAGAGAAATCCTAAAGACTTTCCCATACTACAGAAACAGCCTTGGAGATGCATTTATTAAGACATCTAGTATCTTCACTCAATGCTATCATGAGGAAGCAGAGGAGTATTTCTATTCCTCGGTGCATCTGACATAAAAATATCTCACATAAGTAGGTCAGAATCCCAGAGAATGGGGAGTGTGGAAGCTTATGTTTTGGAGCAGGTGATAAATCTTAAGAAGTGGCAGGATGTTCTCAGGGTCTGTGAGACTCCTCAGGGCAATGCCCATTTGGTTAAAAGCAGNAGCAGCTAAGTGTGGTGGCATACACCTTTAATCCCAGCACTCAGGAGGCAGAGGCAGGCGGAGCTCTGCTGAGTTCCAGGGCAGCCTGCCTAGTCATATGGTTAGTCAGGGCTATCCAGAGAGACCCTGTCTCAAATAAAAAGCAAAACAAAACAAACCGACAACTAAATAAATAATAAATAAAAGCATCAAAACGGGGAGTAAGGTTGGGGTAGGGTTTCGTGTCTGGCCATCCCAATATGCGTCAGATAAAAACTGGTCCTGATGTTCCTATTTGCTNGATCCGCTTTCACAATAATGTCAATTCTCCACTCCCCCTTTTATTTATTTATTTTTTAAAAAGACAGGGTCTGTATTGCCCTAAGTGGTCCCAACTCCTGTCTCAAATTATTCTCCAGCCTCAAATCTGGGCAGCTGGGACTAGGAGCATGGGCAGCTCTGCTAGGCTTGAAGTGCCGCCTCTAAAGGGTAGAAAGTGCCCAACAGATGAGAAAGGTTACATAAGTCTTTTGGTGTTTGTGGCCTTTCATTCTAGTCCAGATGCAGTTTTCTTCATGGCTCACATGTCTTTAGTAACAATGACCTAAAGAAAAATGTTTTCTTTTCTTTATTTTTACATTTCTTGTTTGTTCTGCTAAAGAGTTCATGCATGTCTTTGCCTGTGCTTAAGCATGTGTTCTATCTGTAAACAGCACCTGTGGCTACCTTGAAAGGTGCCTTCTCCAGAGTCTCTCACACTGGATGCTGTCGGGTTGCGGGTCTCTGTGTTAATTATCTTCCCTGCAACAAGAGGCTTCTCTAATGAAGGCTGAGCAGTGCACTGCTATNGGTACAGTAGTATATCATTAGGAGTCATTTCACTGCTCTATTCATTTAGCAGAATAATAGAGTAGGTTTTCCCCTAGGCCCACGACCTAGCCAGTCTCAGGTTCTTGCTTTCATTAATACTATCTCAGCCCTGATTGGAGTGTCTTTATCACACCTCTCTCCTCAAGGCTCTGGATCTAGGGGAAGGAGGGNCAGAAAGATTTTAAGAGTCAGGGGTGATGAATGATTTTAAGGACAAGGTATTTCCTAGACACAACAGGGCTGATGTCCATATGAACTCACAAAGACTGTGACAGTCCAATAAGACCTGCACAAGCTCAAAGGAGACAGAATCCCAACACTGAGAAGGAGAAGAAGACACAAAGTCCCACCACTAACCAAGAAGCTGTGTGCAACTGACAGCTGCTGGGAGAGGGGAATTCTTCATTCCAGTGACACTGAGCACATCAGCCCCAGTCCAGGGCTGGCCTCATGCTCAGGAGTAAGTGGCCAACACAAATCAGATTCCATGTTTTCAGTGGCTTCTCCCTCTCCCTCCCTTCTTCCTCCTCCCCCATCCTTTTCTCTTTCATTCAAGACAAAGAACATGAAGTAGGGGGGTAGGGAGGGGGAAGATCTCGGATGAGTTTGGGAACAGAAAAGAATATGATACAAAACATACTGTATGAAATTCTCAGAGAATTAGAGCTGCAGAGAGGCTCAGTGTAAAGAGCAGTTGTTGCTCTTGCAGAGGCCCTGGGTTCAGTTCCCAGCACCTACGTAACAGCCCACCGCTATCCATAACTCCAGTTCCAAGGAATCTAACGCCCTCTTTAGACCTCTGAGAGCACCAGGCACGCACTTGGTATATATATATATATATATACATATACATATGCACGCAAAACATTTATATGCTTATCTTTTTCTTTTTTTCTTAAGGCACCCGCTTTACCTAGTGGCCTAACAGGCAGCGTGGTGCTGACTCAGAATTTCTTGGGTCAAACAGTCAGTGATCCGGACTCCTTCTGCTTATTAGGTTTAAATTTATTTTTCTTTACTTTTGAGACAAAGTCTTACTATATACAGCTTAGGTTAATTTCCAACTCTCAATCCTCCTGCCTCAGTCTTTTCAATGCTAGGATTAAAAGAATGATGATTCCCAGTTTAAACCAGTTTTTGTTGNTCTTAGGATTGTGGAATNAGCAAGTCTAAAATTAAAAAAAAAATATGTATTCTTAACAAATACTTATTATTACTGACCATACAGTGTGGTATTCTAGTAACGATTTTTTTTTCCACATGTGTCAAACTCAACTATTTCTTACCTGAAATTTTCTTCTTTATGATTTTACATAGGGCTGGAAGCAGCTCAGTGGCACTATACTTGCCTAGCATGTGCTAGGTCCTGGGTCTGACCCCCAAGCACCATGAAAGGAAAAGAAATTATGTTAATTTACCTCATGAATGCTAGAAGATTATGCTAAAAGGTTCAATGACATCTATTTTATGTTTTAAGCACAGATTTTCAGGTGTTAAAATTATTTGGGATCAAATAAATGAAAGGATCACGACCATAACCCACACGTTTCCCCATGGCCTGCCTCCTAGCCCAGTCCNGGAGACGGTCGGGGTCAGAAGGCAGAAACCCAAGCACACTCCAGAGGCAAACAAAACGTAGACGGCAGAGCACACCTGCTGAACATACATTTAATTTTAACAGAGCAAAGAAATGGCTTTTTAAAGGTCATGTGGTAGCTTACCATTTCAGTGTCACCTGAAAAGACAAGGGACAAGCTCTTCTCTAACTGCTCCAACAGTTCAAAGACAACAGAGCATCAGAGTTTTGATGGTCTGCAAATTTCCTTTAGGGACAAGGAGGAATGCAATTTCATGAATGTTCGTTTTTTAGGCTAGAGAGGCAGAGCGAGAGGAGGGAATGAAGAGAGAGGAATAAAAACTAATTTTCCAGGCAGGGAAATACTTATAAAACCTTTTATGTCAAAGTTAGGATTTTAAAACATCACATACTAATGCAAAATCCAGTAGCACCTGTAGGATTGAAGGAAATGCTGCCATCGCTTAAATGCTTTAAATATCCTTAAAAGATTGAGAAAAAAAGATGAAGTACATTCTCCAGAGAACAAATGTATTTCAAAATAAAAACTGTATTTTTGGTTTTTTTTTTCCAGTTTTTTGCTTTTGTACAAGATTTCATAGTTATAATAACTTATACAGAAATGGGAGTGACCTCTGCTCTCCTCCAGTGTCACTGCGAGTCCACATGTTCAGGCTATAGTCCCCAACATCATGTTCTGATCAATATATTACCACATTTGATCTAAATATAGATACATTATATAATATTTATCTCTGGGAAAAATCAAATTTTAATATGCAGATGTGTCTATAATACAGCAATGGAAAAAGCTACAGTCGGCACACAACCTATGACTTAGAGGCGATGACTTCTAGATGTTCCTCTAGTGTGAGTGAATGTTTAAAATAGTCAATAAGAAGGTTTATTTATATGTGCACTTGTGTCCACCTTATCCCAAGTACTGTACATGTCTACTGACAAGCTGGGAAGTTATAGGTGCAGCCCTCAAGAAATTGTTAAGTTACTAAAAAAAGAAACAATTAGGCTCTATTGGACATGGAAAACACTCACAAAATTTCCAATTTTAAATTTCACAGCAGTAGGAAAATATTAAAAATAATTTCTGTATATACATATAGGTATATGTATATATTGAATTACACATATGCCTCACGTTATCAGTACAATTCAAGTGGAGACATTTTGGTGAGTTATTTTCCCATTAAATGATCACTATGCCAAAATTTAAAAATATTTTATTACATCATTAAAATAATTCGCTTACCATATCAACAGCTTACACTGTGTTTTTTTTTTAAGATTTTTTTTAAACTCTTCATAACTAAATTCCCTGATCCCTAGTGTTAGTCCTCTATTTAAATTAAAACCTGGTATTCTGTGATATTCAGAAACTCAGATAAAATCATATCTGTTTTCAAAATTCTATCCATCAAATAAATTTTATTACCTGATTTATCAGAGAAATATCTCAGCTCTGAGCATGTGTACCTAAATTATTCTCTCTATAATAAACAGGTAAGGAAAATACCCTAAAGTAGATGGTGGTGGCTGTCGTGGTGTCATAGGACATATAATACATGATGACTAAGTATCTGATAGAGATTCTTCAGAGACACCTCCTGGTAGAAACTAACTTTAGAGACAAACCATTTATTTTTCACTCTGATATAAATTGATATATATGTATGTATTTATGTACATACACATAAATATAAAACAAAACTAGTACTAAGAATCTGTTTATGAGTGAAAAATGGGTTAATCTGCTTAATTTGTACTGAACAATTCAATCATTTGGGGTAACAAACAAAAATCAGTGCATTCATTGACTCCAGAGTTAGGTACTCAGGCGTACATTGAAAGAACTCCCTTCAAGGTCACAGGCATTGTACAGCAAGAATGTATGTATGCTGATGCGATTCCTACTCGGGCAGAGCAGACAGCACTTGGCTTGCATTTAAAATAGCTTTATGAAAGAAATGTATCATATAAAGAAGTGCATGTTTGCTAAATGTCTTAAAATTACATCAAAACAACACTAAAACCTGCTCTCCGAGAAGAGCCTGTTAAAGGTATTTACCATTTTGAAATGCCTAGTTAACAGTTCAAAATATTGCCTTGTGAAGTTTGAATAAAGACATGGTTTCGGTGAAGCCCCATCTGCCACGGTCACAATTTAGATACAGTCCTCTGATTGGCTGCTAGGTGGAAGTGGACCTCCTTGAAATCAGCTACGCACCTTAAAATTACCTATAATAAGCAGTGCCCCCATAACCATTTTTTTTCATAAATTGAAATTCATTGATCACTCAGAAAAGATTTCTTGCCAAATATATAAATAAATGTAACTGCATATTTTCTGTAAATATACTTAACATTGCTAGCCTAAACCATCAAGGACAGAACTGCTATATTTCAGTTCTGTATGTCAATTTACTATAAATTTAAAAAGAAAAATATCTGAAGGACTCAGCTGCCTTTGTTTAATTGGCTTTAAAATGTGTAATAAAATGGGAGACAGTATCTTCTCATAAATACAAGAATCAATATGGAAAAGTAAACTATGGAGCAGACAAGATTGGAGAACAGCAGAGTGTACCAGAGTAGTCACTAGAGTGAGACACTCCCAGTACAAAAAGGAAGAACTCCAGACACCCATGTATAGTGGTTTTCAACTAAAGACGGAGTTCTCTCCCACACCTGGCAAGAATTAATTGGTAATGGCCCTGCTTCTCAGCAGTGCAAAAATATCCTGAGAAATTATTCAGATAACAACAAAAGACAGGGCTTTCATTACTAAGTTTTTGCACAAAACACAGCTGTAGCTATCATAAATAAATTAATTTAAAAAGCAGATA